>JAUESF010000052.1:10282851-10296324 GCA_032274765.1 Malacoctenus tetranemus
AGTACCGCTCCTTCAAGGTTAAAGTCTGACGATATACATCAATGAGCGAAACGCCAAGTAATCTTTAAGTTTTGGATCCTTTCACGTAAAATATGTTGAAAAAAACCCAATGAATTTAAATTTTTTCCTCATAAATTTGTCTTTTTCATGTTGGGCCACTCCTCTCTGGGTGCTGCTCAGTAACTATTTTTTCCTTTTTGTAATGATCCATACTGCAACATTTCTGTGCCTGTGAGTTCTTTGTTTGGCCAAGCATCTTCTCAGAGGCATCGGGACCACAAATCAGTGTTTCTGATGAGTGTTTCTGATAGGAGTGTGCAGGACTTCACAACAACAGTTTCCCTCGGCAAAAGCAGTTTATCAAGCAAAGCTAATTTGTGGAAATTGTGGTCGGACCTCTGAGATATGATGCTGTGATCAGTGCAGACACCCGCGTCTCCGGTCTTTATCTGGTGAAAGGAAAAGGATGCAGGAGATTAATGGAGGATGTGCCTCTGACAAACAGCAGCTTCATGTGGATGAGTGTAGACAGGAGTCGCTGGAGGACAGATAATCACAGGCCTGCAGGGAAAATCGCTCCAGTGACTGAGGTTTCAAAGTCAGAGTCACGATAAACAACTTAAAAATCCATCCAAAGTGGACTTTCAGGATCGCAGCTCAACATTATTGAAATTAGTGGAAGAACATTTCTGGCACTTAGTCTGTTTTTACATATTTGGTGAAATCACCAATTCCAACATTTTGCTTTTAAATTATTCAACTTATTAACTTATTTAGATCAACCTTTTCTTTTCTTTTTTTTTAATTTAATCTTTTTTTTTTTAAATTTGAGTCATTTCGTTTTATCATATTCATTTTTGAGACTTTTTTTTACACACAAATGAAGATCAAATTATTCTGAAATGGATTTTCGTTTTTTAAAAAACTCATTTAACAAATTGGTGAAATTGAATAAAATCTGTAAGACTGAATTAAAACTAACAGTGGAAAGTAAAGGGTGTTTACTCAGGCTGAAAAACATTGCATAAAATGTGAGTAAGTGATCATTTGCTCCACCAAATGGATGCACATGCTTGTCTCAGGGTTAAGCGAGTTCAAAGCCTGGATGTACAAACCCCTGCTGATGGTGACTCACATACATACAGTGCGTCCACTTTTAGAGATCTTGACCTATAGAAACGCTCTCTGATCTCTGCTGGAATCTGGCTGCGGTGCAAATTACATCATCAAAGGATGTTCCCATTAATCCAGCTCAGATGAGCATCGGCAGCTTTAAACAGAGCAAACTGTGGAGCTGCAACTGCAGGTGTTGGTTTGTAAAGAGGTTTGTTGCTCTGTATGTGTGTGTGTGAGGGGGGGGGGGGAGAGGGCATGTGAGGGGGGGCATAACTGTCACTTCATCCTCCTGCTGTCTCAAACTCAAATGTGCCGCATTCAGGTTTGATCTGAAACTGAGCGGGGGGCCGAAACCCAAATACGTTCCTCTCAGTTTCTCTGCATTTCTATTCATCTCACCGTGAAACACTGGGGGAAAGAAGTGAATTCACGCATGTGAACTGCAGATTCCAGCAGAGATTTGAGGGTGAACAGCTGGTAAACTGGGTTGTCCGCCAGTCCCAAGGTCGGTGGTCCCAGTCGCCAACTCGGCCTGTACTTGTGTGGGAGTGTCCAACACACTGCACTCTGAATCGCCCCTGAATTGCAGATGTTTCCAATCCAATAAGTAGATTTTGAAATGTTCTCTCCAGTGATTTAAGACTTTCTCGTACACGTCTGAACTGTGTCATTCTTTATACCTCGCTACAGGTTCAACCTCCTCACACAGTTTTTGTTATCTGCTCTGTGAGCTGTGAAGTCTGTAGTTTGTCACACAAGTGGAGCGTCACACTGTTTTGAACCCGTTCGTAAACAAACCTGTTCCTGTTATGGACCAAATTAATCTCTCTCTTTCATTCACTCTCACTCTCTCTCTTCTTTTTTTTTTATATCTGTGTCTCTCATCTTCTGCCTCTCTCATTTCCAACAGATGGCTAATAAATCATTAACTGGAATCAATTATTCATTCTGGCTAAAGAGCAAACATTAAGCTGAATGACACATAAAACCAATAGGCAGGCTGATAACTGATTCACATAAAGCCCGGCTGGTATCACTGCATCTCCCTGGCTGTCGTTTTAATGAGTAATATTATTCAGTCTTACATAACAACCTGAGGATCTTGCATCCCCTGTGTATAAATGTGTATAGAAGTACAGCTTTCAGTGTTTGTGTGTGTGTTTTCATCTTTTCTATTCTTGTGGGGTTTTTAATACTGACTGCATGAGGACTTGCGTCACTTTTGGTGCAGTTTTCATGTGACTATGAAGGGAAATGTCTACATTTTAAAGACAGAAGTTTAAGCTGCAGGACTGTCTGATTATTTATGTGTTTGTTTTATACTGACAGGCGTGTCAATGACGTTTTATGAAACCTGTACACTCTTAGTTAAAGACAGGTTTAGGCAAGCTAACTAGCATGTCTACTTACATTTCACAATAGTTTTAAAGGAATTAAGACAATTTTTTGCCAATTTGGGCCACACCAGAGTTTTAATGCATTTTCACACCTGCCAAACAAAGTGCACGATTCAAGGAGACACACTCTGATGTGTTTAATGTGAACTAAATAGCTCTTATGTGTATGTGCCTAAACTCACTGTATTGTCCCCGTGTGTTTGTGTTTGTACTAATAGGCTCAGGTGCTTAGTTTTGGTAAATGGTTTGGGTAAATGGCCGGGGAATGCATGTGGTGTGTGTGTGTTTAATGTTCCAGAGAGTGTAAAGCACAGATGAGGGGGGATGTAAAAAGGAGAGAGTACACTGTGGGAGGCAGAGAGGCTTATATCAACTAAACCAGCCAGAGCTGCACTGTAGGAGTTTCTTATTCTGTCAAGACAATCCGTTGTACCCACACTCACACACCACCCACAGCACTGCGGGCCAGGAGCAGCGATTTTAATTGATTGTCCTGCAGAATCAGACATTTTTCTTAACCGGGACCTCGTTTTTATCCTGTAGATAAATCCTCCTGCAGCCGCTCGTACCCGCTGCAGACACGACCTTGTTTTTCTGTCACTGAAAAATACATTATTGAGCATTCACTAACGGGCGCAGTGGTTTGTTTTTGCTTGAAAAGCATCATCCATCCATCCACCCATCATCTCCACCCACGTCATCCAGATTAAGATCGCAGGGAGCTGGAGCGAATCCTCCGAAAAAGACAGGGTACAAGTCTGCAAGCAGTGACAGGGACAGCACAGCGGGGCAGGACAGACACACACGCACACGCACACACACACAGCATATAACTGAAGTTCCTGGAGAAAAGCCCTGCAGAACCTCGAGAACATGCAGCCTCCACATGAAGAGCTTATTACACACAGAGACAAGCGTTTGCACTGTGAGACCACCGGTTTTAATCACGGTACCACTTTACTACTGTAAACAAACCAAGCAGGAGTCACAGAGAGGACAAAAACCCTCCATTAGGTGGCGTCACTGAGAGATTTTGTCATGAACTCTCATTGGAAAAGTCTTGACGTGACATATTTTCATCATTTTTATTCCACTTGGGTTTCAACAGTTCATGTTGTGTATTCCTGCTCAGTTCTGCTGAATCCTCCGCTCCTGATGCAACGCGCTGCAAAATACGCTGCTGGAGTGGACACACTGAATCCTTAATGTTTTACTGTATGTCGGTCCCTCTGTGGTGGAAATCCTCAGGAAAAAAAGGCAACTTTCCCTGGATAAAAAGGACAAAGAGTCATCTGTCAACACATTTTCAAGAAACTCTTTTGCTGAATTATCGTATATAAGACAGAAGATCTATAAACTGGCAAATAGGTCCAGATCCAAACCCTGTATGTGTCAGGGTAGCGCAGTGGTGGAGCAGTTTGTATGATCACTTGGCAGCAGGAGATCCTGGTTGAGGTCTCAGTGCTGTTTGCATGTTTCTCTGTGCACGTGCAGGTTTTCCCTGCTCCCTCTCACATCTCAGTCACTTCTGGGTAACGTTATGAATGAACCGAACCTGTTTGTAGGCGTGTTTGTGCGTCTCTCTGAGTCGGGCCTGCCAACCTGTCCAGGATGAACCGGCACTTCGCTCGCAGTCAGCTGGGATCAGCCCTGACTGAGCAGATGGTGGATGAATGTTTTCAGTGTGTTTGTGCGAATGTAGCCAGCGTCCACCCCTCCAGCGTTTTCACATTATCAGCAGTAAAAGTGATTTCGTCGTTACAAACGGATCTCGTGACCCACAGCTGAGGAGCGGCGGCGTAAATTAATATCATCTCAATAAGCAGGTGCGCTCGCATCACATTAGCCAGGCGCTGGACAGTGACACGCAGCATAAGTCACAACGTTATCAGTATCACGGCGTGACGGCTGCCACCACGGATTTGTCACGCAGCGGGAAGCTGTCGGATCTGCGGGCGGTGTCATTCTTACTCACTTATCATGGCTGACAACTCTGACCGGGGCACCGGCTCAGTTCAGGCTGTTCGTCTGAAAAAACGCCCGTGGACACCGGCGCGGTGAACATTGTTTTTTTTGTGTGTGTGTGAAAAGCTCCCCGCGACTAAAAACAGACGCTACTGCCTCGTGGAGAGGAGCACCAGTCTGATGTGTCCACAGGGGTTTAATCACCTGTGTGGGCTCTGGACCCTGCAGGACAACGATTCAGCTGTTTCACTTTATCAAGTGTCGATTCGAAATGCAGTGAAAAGAGTAGGAACTTGCACATATGTGGGATGTGCTGCAGCATCTACTTTCTCTTATTTTGCAGGTTTCTTGTTGTTTTTAAGACAATGTCGTCAGAAAACTTTCTGAGTTTTGCTCTTTTTGTTCAGCGAGTGAGCACATTCAGACAGTGTGGGTTTCAATGTGGGCTTCGGTGAATGTCCATGAACATGGGAAGGGAAACGACAGGGAGGAAACGTGGCCCGCCAAATGGCTCGTCTTACGCCAAACCGGCCATGTGTCGCGCTTCCCTCGGCTGCTCTGATTCTGCCAGTTTCTGGGGCCAGCCCTCACCGTCCTCGTCCTCGTCCCTATCATACGTATCGAGGGGGCGCCAGTGTCCAGACGGCTGCAGCGAGCGGCGTCGGTGCCACAGTGAAGAGGAGAACTGAAGGTCACTGAGTGCTGTGGGATTCTTTTTAACAATACTTCAGATTTGACTTTCGTTTTTTGTTTGTCAAAGGATTTGTCTCCTTCACTTTTAACCTTTCTGTCTTTCTTCATCTTGAACTGAAGTGTTTAATCCTCACCTTTCAGTTGAGATTGAGCTTTTTGAAACCTTTTCCAAACGTTCCACCCAGCAGACGCATCAAATGTTGGTGATTCATTTCTTTGTTTATTCTCTTTTACATTTGTGAGAAGCAACTGAAAGAGAAGCAGACTCTACACCAACGAGATGTTTTTACTTCCTAATGTAAGGATGTCCAACTCATCATTTTCTCTCGGTTTGAGTCTAAAATATTCAAATCTTCATTTGTTTTGATTAAAAAAATTACTATGAACTGCTCAGATTTTCTTGGTAAAGAAAAAAAAAGTGTTGAAATCTCAGCTGTCTTTGCTGAATCTTCTCTTTCGTTGACTAAAACAGTTTTGGCCCCAGTGGACAAAAGAGGAACTTCAGCTACTTTTTAATCATATATCTGTGACCACAGGCTTCCTGTCAGGCTGAACAAAAACAAAATAAGAAAATGATTTTGAAGTGCAATAAAAAGAGTCATTTTGGTCGCAATTTGGAATTTAAAAAACCCGCCTAACGCCCTACAAACAGCTGCAATTAAAAAACACGGGTGCGGGACATTTCACTGAATAACAGTGGGCAGAAGCAAGAAGCCATTTTTAGACCCCTCATCCTTTTAGTCTCCATAACAACTAAAGAGCGGCCAGGACTGACTAATGGTCTGCAGAAAGATAGAGAGATGGGGGCAGTGGGGGTGAAATGACTGAGGTGTCGGGAGTCAGCGGAGGAGGCGAAAGGAGTGGCAGGAAAGACGAATAAAACAAACAGGCGAAAGGAAAAAAAAAACACAGAGGAAGGAGCTCCTGCGGAGAGCCGGTGGGGCGGCTACTGAAAGGAGGAAGAGAAGAACCCGGGGGGGAACAGTTAGAGGTGTGAAACTCATGAGGATCATTCTGTTTCTATATTTGTGTGGATGACGGGTTTCTATTTCGGTCTTCCCCTCATCTCGCCTCACCCCCACCCCCACCTCCCTTTTTTCCCTTCCTCTTATAATTAAATCAGATGACGTCTGTTAACACTACAGGACTAATTTTCACTTCTCTGTCACAGAAATGTAATTGGGTCTGTCGTGCTTTGTGATAACCAAGAACCCGAATTACCACACAAAAAGAAGAAGCTTTGACTTTCAAATGCGATGTGATATGATCCTCGCGAGATAATTCGCCCTCAAATTATCCTCCTTTTCTCGTGTCTCTATCCACATGAATATGAGAAGAGATTCTTGTTTCTAATGCAACATTTTGTGCTGATTTCGTGTTGGCGGTGGGAGAAGTTGGATCTTGCTTAGAAAGAAACTGCTTCTCTTCTCTCTCTTTTTTGGCAAAAAAACACACCTTCAAAAACCCCTCCGCACGTCTGTTTTTTTGTTTTTGCTTCTCCTCTCCATCTCTGTCGCTCACTCTGCAGGGGAGACAGAGCGCGTTCAGGTCACTTGAAAATGGGGAAAGCGGAGAAACAATCAGAGGTGAAGCATAATTGGGAACAGGGGTTAGAAAAACAGGTAGAGGAGGATGGACGGGGGACGAGGGTGGCCGGGAAAAAAAGGAACAAAAAAAAGGGGCGAAATCACCAGACGCTGCTCTCCTCTCTCATCGTTCGGAGGGCCGAAGGCCACCGAGGTGGGTTTTGAGCGGCGAAGGAGCGAAGGAGACAAAACACGAATGGAAAAATACCCCCGAAACTTTTGAGCGACTCTGGCAGGCAGAAGAAGAAGGGTGGCTGCGTTCATGTATGGGCTCGTCTGAGCGCTGCGTGTCCCTGCAGCATGGCGGTGTCCTGATGGAGCTCCCTGATGGAGCTGCCGTCTTCGCTCTCCTCCTAAATAACGGTTGTCACAGGCATCCTCCCACACTCGGGGAATCAGCCAAAAGCCCCCCCCAAAATGGATCCTTGTGTTTCTCTGCCTGTTCAAGACCCTCACATGGCCACATTCAGTATTGAGACTGCAGATGTCCTGTGGCTCTTGTGTCTTCATACGTTTGTTTCACCTTTTTGACGTTTTCTAACCATGAAATTTTGACCTTCGTTTCTACAACAAGGACGTATTGCTCCTGTTGTATGTCTCCCTCCTCTGTTTGTGTGGGCTCACATGTGTACATGTGTGTTTGTTGTTCAGGATCCTGGCTGCTGCAGGAGCTCACATGAACATTTCAGTGGACCTGAGGACTCTGAGGGCGGTGCGAGTTCTCCGACCCCTCAAACTGGTCTCAGGCATTCCCAGTGAGTATCACACCTCCTCCTAAATCCACGTCACGCTGTTTCATAGTTCGCTTGACATAATGAACAGGAGGAAAGTAACAAACAACCCTTTCAACAATATATTTGTTTTACTCTCATAATAGCAAATAGAGGACTGAAAAGCTTAAGGTTATTTCCATATATATGAGAAACATAAACTTGCAATCTTTGGTAAGGCAGACTCCTCTTTACAGCTAAAAAGGCTTCAGACATTCAAAGTTTTTAAAGGTGCAATGCGTAAAGTTCAAGTAAAGCCAGTTTTGTGCATTGGGTGGCAGTAGTGAGCTATTTTAAAGTTCTGTCAGAGTCTTGTCAGTTTGTTTTTGAGTAAGTCATTTCAGAAAGCACCAGTTTCCCCCATGTTTACCATTTAATCTGTCATCTTACTTACTTGAACCTCATAGGTGAGTTGCTAATTGCTGTTGCTAATTTTAGCAGCCTGATGCCTTGTCATAAAGTTTTCCTCTGTTCTCTCCAGGTCTGCAGATCGTCCTGAAGTCCATCATGAAGGCCATGGTTCCTCTGCTGCAGATCGGCCTGCTGCTGTTTTTCGCCATCCTCATGTTTGCCATCATCGGCCTGGAGTTCTACAGCGGCAAACTGCACCAGACCTGCACACCACAGCCGGGAATTCTGGGTAAACCATTGAGATCGCAGGTTCTAAAAAGCCGATATAATATTGAAAAAGCTTGGAGCTGATTAGTCAGCACAAAGCAATAAATAGTTCCGTCGTAGTTATGTTTGAAAATGAATATCATGCTATTTGCTGTGAGCTTGAAGGTGTGTGTTGCACAGCTGTTTACGTATTGAACACACACACACACGCAGATGCCAGACTGCACCTGGAGACTTCAAACCAAAGCGACAGTGTTGTCCTGTGTAATTAAAACCAACAATGTGGGTCACCACAGAGGCTCATTGTACATTCATAGCTGTCATTAACCTTTAAGCGGCGCCCGTCACTCTTGAGCTGAACGGACAGTTTGATAGCAGCGACAGACTGAAGTGAGGATTGTCTGTCACTTATCGGTCACGAGCTGACGTGACACTGATCGTCGCTGCTCGCCCTGCTGCGTGCACAGATGGATGAACGCGTCGGATGGGACAGGTGGTCGTAACGAGCCCGTGACGCTGCGTTGCTTCCTCTCCAGAAAACGAGACGGTGGACTCGTCCGAGTACGAGTTCCCGTGCGGCGTGCGGCGGTGTCCGGCCAAGTACAAGTGCAGCGACACGTGGATCGGCCCCAACGACGGCATCACCCAGTTTGACAACATCCTGTTCGCTGTTCTCACCGTCTTCCAGTGCATCACCATGGAGGGATGGACCACCGTGCTCTACAACGTAGGCCTGCTCACGTGTCACTCTCACCTGAGCTTTTCTTTTTTCTCCTCAGATTGCTGCAAATTATTGAGGCTCCACACTTTGTTTTTTTTTCTGCTATAATTCAGACCCCATTAAAACTAATGAACAGAAGCAGCTTTGGCTGCAGCACATTAGTGGATGCTGAGTGGATGATTGCAACCTTCACGTCCTCATCTCTCTCTCAGGAGGTCCGTCTGTGGAAGGAAGACATGCAGAGAGACGAAAATGTGATTTTTAGACTGCGACTGTGAAGTGCGGCGCTTCTCAACATCTATTTCATACAAAATAAAAGAAATACTTCACCTTTCTAGAACATTATCGAATGAAATTTGAAAATAAACTTGGTATCTCCAGGTCGTTCTACCTGAAACGCTCATGTCAAGTTACCGAGGTAACCGATGAAGTTACAGTTACTACTAGAAATAGCCGGACTGGCTGTGACGCCTGACACAAGCCACGCGGGTCATCTTTTTCTCAGGTGACATTCTTGGAGCCTGAAAGCTTCTCGGCTGAGACATCGGTCGAAATTTTCAAAGCAAAAAAATTTCCCACCCGAGGACATCGTGAGTCGAAAACGAGTCATAATGTCATTTTCTGCCACCGAGTAAGAGACGGGGAAGAGATGCTGCACTGCATTTAATGAGCGTCTCTGTCAGAGTGAAAGGAGCCACCAAGAAGCCACTAAGTGCGCAGACGGACAGACGGCCAGTCAACCTGTTTGCTTGTTTCCTTTGACATTTCCCCTCGTCAAGAAATACAGAATCTAATTTATAAAAACAAATATTAATCGATTCATTCAGTCATTTTCCACCTTGGTCTTTTGTTAGTTGGATTGACTGACTCCATCCACAGATTTGCATTTCAATCAGGAGACGGAATGACACGTAGATAAATAAGGTGGCGTAATTGTGTTTTCACTGATTATATTTCTCCTTCTGCTTCAGATTAATCACTGTAAATCAGCCTGCGTCCACACAAACTGCCCTGACAGGCTGTAATTTGCGGTCAGCCGCCTGCTCTTTCCTTTTTTTGTTTTATTGAGACGGATGAAGTTAGATGACGTGCCGGCGTGATTGTATTATGTTGTCTGAAGCGATGCTGAAAGAGTCAGGAACAGGACGGTGCTGCTGCTGCTGCAGTGGCGCTCAAAGATGTGCTGAACACACAGATAAACAACAACAACATGCACTAATTAACGGCAGTATTTTCGAGGGGGGCTGTGCTGTCCTTGTTTGACAACTTTTCTGGAAGGAGATATGAAAAAAAAACAGTGGAGGCTCCTTTGGAAAGACCCAAGGCGGTCCCAGAGGACCCCTCCACTGCCTCCCCCCTCCCTGGTGAGGAGCTATAGAGAAACACTGAAGACACACTTGTCAGGAAAACGTGGAAAACTCGGTTCTCTCCACGCGGAGCGTTCCCTCCTTCCTCCACACTCGGATCGATACACATGACGTGTTCGGCTCCCTGCTTGCGCTCACACTCGCACCCTCGGCAGCCACTCCAACACCAACGCCCGCGTCTTTCCGTCTTCCATCCCAGTGCTGGCGTGACTCAAGTCTACTCCAGCGTGTCTTGCCTTTTTTTCTAAAACTTTGTTTTATTTTGGACGCTTCAGGCCGACGATGCCTTGGGCCCAAGTTGGAACTGGCTCTATTTCATCCCTCTGATCATCATCGGCTCCTTCTTCGTCCTCAACCTGGTGCTGGGAGTCCTCTCTGGGTGAGTTGGATGGGAAGGCGTCGGCTTTTTTCCAGTGTTTGTAAGTTTTATGGAACTAATTTGCTGGTATTTTTTAAATGTTTAGCATCTCATTCATATTCCAGAGAGAGTGAGGAGGTCTACTTCCTGGTCAGACCTTAATGGTTTTATTCAACACCTTTAAATGACAACACTGTCCCTGCTCACAGGGTTGGATATCCGGACTTTTCAAAACCACAACTAATAACATGATTTCTGACCTGTTGAATATGCTGTGAGACACTTTATTAACTTAAACTTGAGAATCCAGTTCACTTTCTTTTCCTGCCATCAAATTTACTACTTTGACATATAAGCACCAAACTGGTGTGTGTATCTTTTTTTCTTCTTAGCTTTAGTTTTGTGTTCTGCTAGTTTTACACACTGCTTCTCCAAGAGGGAGCTTTTAACGAAGCGTTTGATTGGATGGTAGTTGTGCTTCCTGCTGTTTTTTTGCCCTCTTATGGGATTATGTTATATTAACCTGAACATGGAGAGCGCACTCAAAAATCAACTGTGCTTTATTTTGCATTCACTCGGTTTTCCTCAATCATAACAAAGGGATGTTTAACGTTTAGAGAAAAGGTGTAATATAGATTTGTGACGCACACGGGCTGAAGCTGCTGTTGCCTTTATAGATCCTGAAACTGGATGTAGCTAAACAAGTTCAGGCTTTTTTTACCTTTAGATTTAGAGTCTCGTAAATTCGGTCTAAGTTTTTTCCCTGACTGGAAGAGTGACTGTTAAAATATCTGCCACCACATCAAGCTACCTCTCTTGACCTGGTGTCATTTCTCTACAAGGAAAGAAAGAATAAAACATCCTTTGACTTCCTCTCGTTTCCTCTGTGCTCGTGGTTGGATAAGCAAGAAAGAGAGAACACATCTTTCCCTCTGATCATCGTCTCCAGGACCAATAATTCCCTCCTGAAACAGTAAATCTTGGTGTGCGCTCGTCGTCACGTGGTCTGATCTTGCAGGGAGTTCGCCAAGGAGAGAGAGCGAGTGGAGAACCGGCGGGCCTTCATGAAGCTGAGGCGCCAGCAGCAGATTGAGCGGGAGCTTAACGGCTATCGGGCCTGGATCGACAGAGCAGGTGGTTTCAGTCTCAGTCACAGAACAGCTTTTCCTCAATTACAAGAGGAGGGGGGGGGAGGAGGGGGGGGATCGATTTTTCTCTGGGTCAGTAATCCTGTCAGTGGTGGAACGCAGCAGTATCTGATGCGGCCTGTCAGCCGTTCGCTTTGCCACAACAGAAAGCTGTAGATAGAGTCACAAAGGATGCCAGTATATCTGAAACCATCTGAGCTGTTGTCTGCTGCCTCACGTCTGACCGTATTTTTGGTTCTCCAGAGGAAGTGATGCTGGCAGAAGAGAATAAGAATCCAGGACCATCTGCCCTCGACGGTAAGTCTGCGGAAACCGCTCATGTTTTTTTTTGTTCCTGGTTTCATTGTGCACATTGTGTCTCTCTCTCTCTCTCTGCTTACCAGACATTGCTGTACATGCTTACTCAGTTTATATGCTGGCAAATGTGCTGTGTGAAAAGCTGTTCAAACATGTTGTACTGAAACCTGCACAATGGAAACACCTGTGACTCCAAGTCGACACATAAACTCGAGCGGCTCGGCTCACAGATCGGCAGCATCAGCTCACCGTGGGAGTTTATTATTGTGGTCTGAAGCTGTGCTTGACAAATACATAAACACAAAAAGGTGTGTTAAAAATGTACAATTATTTATATATAATTTAAGTATTACACAATTTACTTACTTCCAACAGTGTTACTTGTTTTTTTTCAAGCATCAGGTTCATTTTACCCACGACAGTGTTTAAAATTATTTTGATTTTGTAGCCAAAAAATTGTCCAGATCAGTTATAAAACTTTTTTCAAGTGAAACAAACTACGGTGCTTTCAGTCTATGATTAATTCCATCATTGGCTCCTTTTTCATCCTCATCTGCAGTCTTGATAAATGTTAACGTCTCAGATCTAAATGTAATGTTGTGAAAGTAAAGATCTGGATTTCTGAACAATCAACAGGAGAGGCTTTATCAGAGCAATCTCACTCTTGCATTATCAAAGTCAGCATTTCAATTTGTTTCAAAATCTTAATGATGTCCTAATGTTGTATCGCCCACGTTGGTCTGCATCGTATCAGCTGTGTATCAGTATGTCAGCTGGCCACGCTGTGCTGCTGCTTGCTGCTTGAGATCACTCACAGGATCGTGTCTCTGCACACAAAGATCGTCTTCACACGCGGCGTCCTCAGACGCGGCGCCCAACAGATAGCAGAGTGCTGCACTGTGACCCCCTCGCGCCGACTGTGACATTTCCTCTTGGCTAAACCAGCAGGACTTTCACTAAATGTTGATTGATTGGCAGCTCTCAGGAGGCTCCCAGAGTGGAGTACAGGTGGAGTCTACGGTGAGAAGCGTCCGCTCTTATCTGCACTTTGCCTCGCCAACTTCACCGCTCATTCTGCAACTCACACCCTGCTGCGACACACACAGACACTCTGACAGAGGAGGAGGGAAGCGGGGAGACAGAGAGGGAGAGGTGGAAGCAGGTGACTGTAAAAGTATACTGGGCTGACAAGGACACATTGACATGAAAATTAAATTGTCTAATGCAAATCTGTTGGAGAAACAAACAGTGGCTCCGGCTGTTGTGATGGAAATATATGCAGGAGCTGCAATGGCTTTGATTAGGACAGAAAAAAAAGGTGGCGCACTGCTGTTGCCCTAGCAACCACTGGGCTGAAAAGACAGCAGAGTGTGTGTGTGTGTGTGTGTGTGTGTGTGTGTGTGTGTGTGTGTGTGTGTGTGTGTGTGTGTGTGTGTG
>JAUESF010000052.1:10370119-10386326 GCA_032274765.1 Malacoctenus tetranemus
TTCTTCTTCTTCTTGAATGGCTCGCGCTTCTGGTCTCTCCTCTGACATGAATGGAGCTAAACAACATTAGGCTGCAGTAATCCGTTTCTCCGGAGAGTCTGTTTGGCTGAAGGGGGAAAGTGAGAGGGCAGCGAGGGCCTGTCTGAGTGGATTGGCCTGAGCCTCCGATGCCTTTTAATGTCTTTAAAAGCTTTTGTGCTGTAGCGCCGCTCAGCTTCTGCGCCAGTACAGCCGTTTATCTGCTGTATGGTCTTGTTTCCAGCGCAATGAAAAATGGCTGGGAGCGGGCTCGAATCTGCTGGCAAGTTCTGCCCTCACACCTTTTACTGTCGAAGGCATTTTCTTGATGCGGCGAGCACAGGGAGAAGTCAGGGAGAAGTCGGGGAACTGGTACTGCCACACTCTCTGGCTCGTCTCTTTGCAGAAATTTCAATGTTGCAACCAGAGTCTATCTGTGGGATCAAACCTGTGCAGGAGTCATTTCCAGTAGAAGGATGCAGTGCATGTTGAAGAGCCCAGACTGGGTCACTGTTTAATGTCACCCTCAGTCTGTTTGTTCTCTGTCTTTGCTCGGAGGGCGCAGCCCTGCTCTGCTTCACACAGGAGGTCCAACTAAAACCCTTCAATTTCATTTCTTGCAAGTATTGTTGAAGTAGATCCACTTTTTTGTGTTATTCCTCCTGTTTGATTTGAAATCATGTATGGGGCTGTGCAGCAAAACTCAAGAAAAACCCTCCTTTTTGCACATTTTTCCAGTTTTATTTCTTGTCTATTCGATCAGAAACTGCCTGCGACGAAGAGCGTGAAACATGATTTTGGTGCATCGTTTCAGACATCTGGTTGATGTTTATATTCGTCATATGCAGCTCACATTGTGGGTTCTTTGCCCAACTGAGATGCAGCCCAACCCTTTGCTGTGAGCCTGTTGTTGCTTTGATATAAAGGGAACGATCAAGTTTCGGGGTGGATGACTGATAAACTCCTGAATCTGTACAGTTCAACATCCAGCTGGTGTCACTGCCAGGAAACACAGTGATCTCATACCACGTTCTCCTTTTGCTCGTCACCTGCCTGTCACTCTTTATTGCAAGTGATAAGAAGATAAGTGAGCAGTTTGTGACCTTGGCTCTCGTATACAACCGTGGGTTGACCCAAAAAGAGGTAGTTTCCTTTCACAGCTGACTCTGCTAGTTCACCTGTAAGTCTGGATCTCGGGGAACATTTCATTGAAATTTCGAAATATTTTTTTGTAATTGCAACTAAAGTTTGTGTATGAATTCAAAGCTGTGTTGATGTGATTTTGAGGGGTAAATAGGACGGACTCGATGAGGTGGGACTGCAAGAAAATGTTTCTTTTAATCGCAAAGGTCCCTTTTCACGAACCATCTTTTGTTGACTGTTGTTGTCACGGTGAGACATTTTTGATGTAGACTCCAGCCAAGCAAGAACCAGGCCAGTGTGAGTGTTGAACAAAGTGAGGGATGACTGTGGCTCAGTTGGTGAAATGGGTCCTTTTTTTCAAACCTCGATGTTGATGGTTCAGTTCCTCCTCCTCACCCTCCTCTCATGTGCCAAAGTGTCCTGAGGCAAAGTGTTAAACTACAATAGAGATCACATGGTTTGTGTGCTTGCTGTTGCCATTTATGTGTGAGTGTGTACTAATGAGTAAAGCACTTAGAGACTGCTGACGTGGTGAAAATGTGCAACAACCTCCAAAACATCTTTATACCAAATTATTTGTCTATTTATTTAGTTTTGCTGCACGTGAGATCAGGCGGACTGGCAGACTGCGTTTTCCACATCCTCTGCATCCTCTGCGTCACCTGTGCTCATGTCATTCAAGTGTTGCGTCCCGATGTCATGCGTGTGTCACCTGAGTTTTCCGGACTCCCGAGGTCGTGAGGTGTGTGTGGAAACCTCGGCTCACTGGGTGTGTCTGTGTGGCTCTGCCCTCAGCCCGAGATGCAGACGAGCGGGAGAAGTGGATCCACGCCTTAGAGGGAACCATCCTCCGCCACACCCTCCAGCTGCGGGTATGTAACCAAGTCACCAGTCTGTGAATGTGTGTGATCCTCACAATCTCTGCGCTGTATATATTTCTTAACTGTTTGGGTCTCTCTGTGTTTATACTAATTGCTGAGTCATCATCTGTTGTGTGATAGTTGGTCTGAATTTCATGTTTACGATCTGTAAATGATTTGGAGCGGCGCAGCTTATTACTCATGCGGTGAATATGGTTGTACTTTGCTCATCAGCTGCTGTTCTCAGCACTTTCAGACCCTGAGTAGCTTGTGTGTTTGAGTTGTATCTGGGTTTACATCAGAGCAGGTCAGAGTTGGTGATCCGTGTGGTCTGTATAAATAAGACATCTGGGCCATCATGAATCTATGATGTTATGGCAATACATGGAGGAGCTGCTTTAGGACTGATGAACTGTTGGTCTGCTGGCTGTCTCCTCGTCCCACTGGTGGTTTGTTTTTTCTGTCGGTGTTTTTATGAGTGACTGAGTCACTGTCTCACTGCCCCCTCCAGTTGTTTCTCTCCCCTGTTATTCTTCCATTTTTCTCTCCTTCCCATAAAATCAAACCTTCCTCGCTCCTTTCTTCCCTCATCATGTGCTCGTCTCTTCCTTTTTTTTCATGCTCATGCTCGAACCTTTCCATGAGCTGTCACTGCCACCTCCCTTTTTCCCTTCCTCCACTCCCTCCCTCCCTCCTGGCCTTCCTCCCTCCCTCCCTCCCTCTCTCCTTCCTTCCCTTCCTGGCAAATCCTCCTGATGTGCTACGTGTGCCTGACCACTCAGTGCGCATGCATGCACTCACTTGCAGTGTTAGCGCCCCGCTGTCATAGCATCATGTGATCTGGCACTAACCAACCTGAGGCTCGGATGCTTGATCAACCAAACATCTGCCCCCTCCCGCCTCAGCCAATAGGAGTGGCCGTAGATGCCTGTTCCTGTCAGCACTTGCCGCTGCTCTGTGTTTTTTCACTGCTGCCTGTGTAAGAGGAAGTGTGCCTTTCCTGCCGGGGGAGGGTCCCGGATTAGTTGGACTCTGTCTGCCTTGTGCTCAGCGCTCAGCTGATAACCACCGCCGGAGGATACGTATTGTCGCTAGACTGGCTGCCCGGCCAGCGCACAGTTTGAAGGCTGCTGCGGGTCACGCTGGAGGACTGCGGTGGAGTGCAAGAGCAGGAGAGTGTCTCCTGTGTCTTTGTGCACCAGGAGGAGGAGCAGGGACGAGCGAGAAAGAATGCTCGTCTCACTGAAGCCGGCGTTTTGTTGAATCTGGGAGGAGACAGACACTGAATAACTGAGCAGAGGACACCAGAACACAGTCCTGTGTCAGGCCTGAAGGCCTGAGAGATGGACCATGTTTAATGCAACATGTCCATTGGAGCGAGGCACCCTGTAAGTAAAAACACACACACGCACAAACACAAAAAAAAAAACACAACCCACCACTGCACCACAGCGTGGCGGAGTTAAACGGCTGCATTGCGCTGTCGGGGCATCAGGGTTTCAAAGTGGGTCACATTGTGTGGAAAGACAAATAGAACGAGGCGAGGGGAGGGGCGGGTGGAGCCATGACAGTGTTGTTTGTGGAGTCTGGAGGGGATGGATGGATTTGTGCGCGTTTCACTGTGAGACTTTACAGATTGTCCCGTTATATTCCCACCGTGACGCAGCAGCGCTGCACAGCGTGGCCCGTCGCACACGAGTGGGATCGGACCCTGAGACGTCGGGGAATGAATGTTTGTGCAGCAGGGAAACAAAACACTGAGATGCCGCGCTGCTCTAACGGACCAGAAACACTCACCTGCTTTAGATTCTCTGCTCACACGCCTCCTGTTTCTGCTGTGTCGGTGTAAAGAATAGGGGAACTTTCATTTCTTTGTGTTTTGACAATACTTTAAATATGTTGTGCATAACAAACAGGAGATCCGTCTTGTGCTTCTTTCTTGTTTTCCTTTCACGGTCGTGCGTTACATTTTCATGGTGGGGATTTACTTGTCAGTTGTGTTGTTTATTCTAGCGTACCATGTGCAGCTTGACTGACCACAGCTCTTTCAGGCCCTGATTTAGATGCTGCTGTTTTAAAATGAGAGAAGCATTTTATTTAACTCACTTTGTGTTGTAAGCAGTTGCATTTGATTGCAATGAGACCATCTGTTCTCTGCTGATGCTTTAATGTAAGTAAAAGCTCCTCTGCTCCAACGTCACCCCCAACAGGTCAGCGTAGAAGCAGTCGTCTCCTTGATTTGAGGCTGCCTGCAGCTGCGTTTGGCTCTGTGTTGTCTGTATCTACAACTCCAACCCGTGACGTCATGTCTTGCCACACTGCAGCACTTCTGATAATCTTTCCCAGTGTCAGAATCCAGAGAATTGGCGAGTTTCTTCCGCTGTGTTGTCGCCTCAGACACTCAATCCTCCTGCAGCACGACAGTGATTTTTGCTCAGGCACCCACGTGGCCTGCTACTTTTTCTGCAGCCATTCTTGCAGTGACAGCGTCTTTGATCCTTTGAGGAAGTTTGCACCAATAAGTGCAGCCTTCATGGCTGCTGAGTTAACACAGACTTTGTTCCCTCCACGGCCGGGACGTGCTCTCGGTTTAAAGTTTAGCAGGCTGCTGCAGGCTCCAGTGGCTGCTGACGCCGCTCGGTTCGGGGCTCATGGCTTTCCTTCACATACCTGTAAGCTCGTCTTCAGGGAGACGAGAGCAGAGCTGGCTCTCGGGTCACAGCAGGACCGTGCGACGGCACGGAGTGGAGGCAGCAGCAACACCCCGCACGGTTGGTTGACTGCTTGATTCTCAAACAGAATGAAGATTTTGGTTGTATTAAAACAGTCTCTCACCTCTGTTTCACGCAAGACTCTGTTTCGGTGTTTTTCCATGTTGGAGGAGCTGCTGTATAGCGGTAAATTGTTTTGACACACCGTGTTAGTCATCGCCTGAATCATCTGGTCTGACGTAGGGCGATTATTGTGTTGTCACCGCTGATAGAAGTGGGGTTTTTTGCTATTGAAAGGCTGAAGTGTCTCTGGTTTTTGTCAAAGTGGGATGATACTCTGTGGTTTTCATAGGAAGTGTCTTATCATTGTGAATATTTCCTGTTTTTTTTGCCTTCGTGCCTCAACCGACTGGATTCTGGTTGCTCCAGTGAGCCCAGACAGACAGACTGATGCTCGGTCACGTCTGTCCTGCCAGTCGATCAGTAATTACCTTTTAATGGATATTATGTAATTAAATCTTCTGTTCCTGTGTGTGTGCTTGTGTGTGTGTGTGTGTGTGTGTGTGTGTGTGTGTGTGTGTGTGTGTGTGTGTGTGTGTGTACGTACGTACGTACGTACGTACGTACGTACGTGTGTGCGTGCGTGCAGTCTCGGGGCTGTTAGGTGGAGCTAATTACCAAACAATGAATTTTGAGGGCACGTCATCCCATTTACACACGTTGTCCTCTGTGGCTCACTGCTGTCCAGCCTTGAGTTCCCCGATTTAGTTTTGTTGGAGCCTGAAAAGTGCTGTGGCCTCCCCGTCAGGCAGACGGAGAGCGGCTGTCCTTTCATGAAGGCTAGCCGTTCAACAATACTATTCATATCTCCCCCGGTACAGTACGGTGCTGGAAGATTCTCCTCAGCCGCTGCTGTTTCTGTCCACCATTATGTGCACCGGTGTACAAAGCCCGTCTGACCAGGGGGTGATGGAGACCTGCCATTATTTTTGTGAATGGATATTATCTGATTACGTGACTCTGGATTATCGGCCGCGCTTGTAAATTTCACTTTAAATATGCAAACGCCGCCGCGGCTTCGGCCGGGCTTCGGCCGGGACCGCACTGAAGCTCTGGCCCCATGTGTTCTTGTCTCCAGGAGGCCGAGACAGGTTTGGTTCCCAGTGTCCAAGACTTCGACAAGAAGCTCGCTGAAGCCGACGCCTACCTGCAGATTCTGATCGACCAGTTAAAGGTGAGACCGTGCTCGGAGAAACACCAGCATGAGGCTGTGATTTCATCTGGTTGAGCTCAACGCTGCATTTAGACATGCTGCATGTTAGCATTGACTTAGAAGGTCCTGATACGATGGTTTAGACTGCAGCCAGAGTTCACTATTAATCTCTACCTCGATTGCATTAAAGCCACGTCTTGTTTGGAAATCAGTGCCACCTTTGAGTTATTTTTAACAAAAACAGAAGTTCTTGAAAAAACAGATTTGTGGCGGCAGAGTGACGAAGCAGAATGAATGTATTTAAAGAGGAAGCCACGCGTCATGTGAAGCACAACATGCCAGTAAAAACACTTCAAGTGGCAGCGTGTCATCGGTGGACATTCACCTTCTGATCCTCTGAACACTCAGACTGTGTTCATGTCGGCTCATGGTCCATCTGTCTCCCCCCCTCCTCCCCTCCTCCCCTGTCCACTCTCATCCCTCGTTCTCACACAGCTGTTTGATGAGAAGATCAAGGACTGCAAAGAGGATGAATCACGCAGGGTGAGTACGAGCTGTGCCGTGCCGTCCTTGTGTCAGTCGGTAGGAGATGACGAATGATAGCGGTCAGTGTCATGAGGACTTTTTTCTCCCGATTGGCTGATAAAGTTTGCCGATCGTCGCAACGTGAGTTGTAAGTTGACAAGCAAAGCAGCTACATGGCAGCATTTGTATGCAAGAGTTGATCTGTGTGTCCTCAAAGTTCACTAAACATGGTGCCTTTCAATCATGTTGAGCTCAAACATCTTATTCACAGGAAAGTTGATGCTTCTAAAGAAAAAAGAATGAAATCTCTCAAAATAACTCAAACCGAAGTGTATAATGGATGTGTGAAGATGCTCAATCAATTAAAAATAAGCGCACACGTCATGTCAGTTTCCCAGCTGAGTGTTTCATATCAATATGCATAAATAAACAGTGTAACCGATCACACAGGGAAGCAACCGAACTTACGATACGAGTGATTTTCAGGAGTTACACCAGAAACGATTCTCCGATGTCACACACCCAGCATCAGCTTCAAATCGTAGTCAAATTAATTTGATGGCTTCAAATTTCATTTGTGTGAAAGTAAAGTTGTTCAAGTCTGGAGGAGGAAGCTGTTTAGTTTCAAGACATGGCAGCTGTCAGACTGCCTGAGAGCTGCCTCTCTGTGGTTCAACAGCATCGCTGTGTTTTTTCTTGAAGCTGAGTTATCGCTCGACTGTGGGGGAAACAAAACCACCGTCTTACTTCACTTTGTGATGCCTGTTCCTACGTGTTGCTCCGGTTCACCAAACGCTGCGTTTTGAGCGATGTTCTCTCTGTTCTCTTGCAGAAAATTGAGAATCTGAAGGAGACCACGTGTGTAAGTCAGAGCTTCACCCGTGTTTTCAGTGTTTACAGGTGTGCTCCTCCTAAATGAGCTTCTCTCTGTTTTTACCTTTCAGAGTATGGTAGAGTCCATTAAGCACTGTATTGTACTGCTGCAAATTGCCAAGGTAAACACAGTGTGATTGCCTGCTCTATTACCCCCCCCCCCCTCCCCCCTTTGTGGTTTGGTCTGCCATTTCACCGTGATCATTGTTCTTGTGGGACCATGCCGGTGTGCACTGTGTGTTCGCTTGCGTCCCTGGGGTAGTTCCCTGCTTACAGTTGCTATCTGGGGTGGTGGTTGATGAGGGCGTAGGCCAGTGTTGGTTTCATCACATGTTCAGTCCGCCTCCCTGAAAGGAAGTAGAGCAATAATATTCTGCTTCATGTGGCCTTTGCCTTTTTTTAAAAATCTTCCTAAAGAACATTGTTGCACACAGAAAACTGAGGAAAAGCCACCGTGACCGATGCAGTCTGGCCCGATGGTGCAACCTTGTTCTTTTTGACACTAACAAAGGGAGGAAAAGGCGATTTTTTTTTTTTTCCCCATGTGATGAAAGGATCACAACATTTGGCAAGGCGGGGGATATTATGAAGCTCCATGTGACCAGAAATGGACGAGAGAGTGTCTGTTTTCTCTCAACACCTCCAATGCTGGCGATGCTTTGTAAAGATGACTCTCACGCCTTCCTACACACGCAGCCTAACACTGTCTTCTTAAAATTTTAAGGACCAAAGTAACGAACAACAACACGCAAACGGACTGATAGTAAGTTTGACACTTTCTGCCCCATGAAAAGAACTGAAAATCAGCCGACCTGCTAACTTTCTTTTCTTGCTTACTACACTGTCCTGTAGAGAAGCAGATGAATCAGACCTCTTTAGTGCATGCTGTCTTAATTCGGAGACGTCCTCTCTCTCTCTGAAGCTCTTCCCCTCATGTCTGCCACTCCGACCTTCCTGATTGAGTTAACACTGCCCTGATTCCATCTGAGATGTTAGTTTTCAGCAATGGTTGGGAACTATTCTTTCCTCCGCCAGCTCACCCAATGTATGTTTGTGTGTCGCACCAAACCTGCCAACTGTTTTCTGTGGGATAAACGTGTGTACGACATGGACCATACATGTATGTCTGCATGCTTCTGTGTGAGAGTGTTGCACATCACTTCACCCACTAATTACAGTGAACTAATTCACCATTGATTGACCGTGCACACTCTGCCTGCCTATTGAGCCGCTGAGCACTAAAAGCCGGGACGCCACACAGAGCTCTTTACCAGATGGGCAGGTACACTGCATTAACGGCAGGCGTGCATGCTTTAACTCACGTGTTTTGCGAACGACCGTCGGTCTCCACAGCAATTACTCGCTGCTGCTCGATTGATATCATACGTGCAGGCAGTTTTAGCTCTTTATTTCCCATTTAATTTGTTAAAGTAAATTGGGAGAGCTGTGCCAAACTTCGAACAAATGATTTGTCACAGACATCAGAGTTGCTTATTAATGTGAGCGTAAACAAGAACTCGTCACGACGAAGGATTTTCTGACCAGTGTGAGCTCCCAAACTAGAAACTCTGAATTGGAACAGACGGCCTGATTATTGCCGTTTTCACATTTTTTTTCTACTACAGTTTGTGGACAAATAGGCAGAGAGATGGCAGCAGACAACATTGGCTGTCTGCTGCCATTTCTCTTTTCTTTTCTGAGGATTTACAGTTAAATGGACACTTACAAACTTGCTTTAAATCAGCCAAAAGTGTCTGATCATATTTGGTTAAAATGCGGAAGAGAAAACAGGAGTCCACAAAATTCCATAAACATTGTGTTGCTTCATTCTTTGTGCGTGTTGTAAACAAGCTGGGTGGACTTCAGTGTTCCTCTCGCTGTTGTTTTTTTTAGCCTGCTAAGTGCTCGCTCCACACAGCAGCGCCCCCTACAGGCAGCTATCGCAAACGAGTTGCACATTCCAAGCTGTTGGCTCTGCTCTCTTAGAGTCATGTGTACAAAGATGCAACACAGCGAAAGGGTGTGAAATTTTTGGAATTTCTCACTGAGGAGAACCGAGCTCCTTCAGACTGTCCAGCAGGAACACGCTGCAAGTTTTGGGTTTGTTTTTTTGTTTTTTTTTTTAAAGGGAAGCGCAGAGGCTGTTAGACTGGAAAGTAGAAAAGACAACACCAGTGAGGGCTGGAGGGCAAAGGAAACATGCGCTGTGAGAGATCAGACCCCACTGGAGCACAGGCAGAACTGAGCCGCTACTTGGAAGTAAAAAAGAAAAATCAATGTGAAAGCACTCTGCAAGCGTCGGGAGCTGTTAGATAATGTAAGAGGTCTGTGGAAAAAGAGTCCAGCATAGAGAACATCCAGTGTGCATCACAGCCCAAGATCCCCACAGGGGCCCGACTGCTCAGGGAGCCGCACTGCTCTTATAGCCGACCTAATCTCACAGTCATTAAGTACAGTATTACATGGTATAAATAGTACAGTATAATCCCCGTCTACACATATGACTGCACGTGTCAATATGCCATAAGCTTTGTGCTAAAGACATTAAGTGTCCGTCACGTTTGTCCGTAACGTACAGCACAATGCAACTTGGCTGCAACTCCAACTGCAGCTTTTTGGAAAGACTTCATCAGGCTCCACGGTCCACCACAGGCAGGAGGCTTAAATTAGAGCCAAATAAAAGTCTGTGCAGTGTTAATCTGTCAAAAATAATTTATGTGCGTTGATTGATTTCAGCGCGCCGTGCTGCAAAAGCTACTTTCCAGCGTCAATATTATGTTTGCTGGGAAAAAAACGAAACCCTAAACATCGATCATGACTCAGTGTTAAAGCTTCTTTTAGCTTCAACACTCTGGATGCACATCTGCTTTTTCCTCCAGCTTTTTTTTTGCTTCAGCAACTTTATTTTTTTCAATGCCACAAGCTGTTCTCGCTGTTAAAGACTAATATGTCGTTAACTGACTCCGTTTAGGAGCCCCTGACCTACATTATCGAAGGCATGAAAAGGAGACAAGCAGAGGATAGACCAGCATGCACTGACAGAATGGTGTGAAAAAAGTGTGCAGAGAAGTGTGAAGAGAGCAGCGTTGTCTGAGCGGACCTCCCCATGGGACATTTAGGCTTTTTGGTGACAGCTATTGGTCGTACAGTCATTGCAGTGACTCGCTGTGTCTGTTCCTGTTAATACCAGTGACCTCAAAGCTTGTGAAGAGAAAGGAAAAGTTGTCGGAATCACGAATTTCAGGTCAAGTTTGAGTAATCGGATAATGCATCACAATGGCGAGATGTCATTTCTATGCTGCCAGCGTCCCTGAGGGAGCGCTATTGGGAAACCGGGGGGGGTCGATATATTGTGCTCAATATATAGAGTCCAGCTTTTGTTGTTGTCAGTGTAGCTGTCGGTTGAGTCAGTGGTCACAGTGACCTTAACACATTAAACCAATGGTATGCTTTTACTGTTTCACTTCTGTGTTTGTGTGCCTCTTCAGATGCATAAATGCATGATGGGAAAGTTGCGTTCAGGGTGGCCGACGCAAACGGGTCCCCACTGACTCCTCCAACAGGGAAATCAGGCGCCAGAGAAATAACACACGTTACAGACAGCGTGACGTTCACCCAGTGGAGTTAATTAACTCCCTCTTTACCCTGAGAGGTCGATCAGACTCCAAGAAATGATGTTGGTTCATGTCTTGAGCTGCTGGCAGCGTGTAGATTTTAGTGTGTCGCTGATTCCTTGTCGATTGCAGCAATGAAACCTTGTGACGTGGCTCTTTCCAGGAAAGGCCGGTAGAAGGACATCGATCTGCGCAGACGGCTGAGCATATTTTAGCTCTCTGTTCCTGCTGTCACTGAGGTGTACCATCAATCTGACCCGAGAGACCAAAACGCTCAACCCTGTATTTTTTCCAGCCAAATGCCAGAACTGTTATCGACATCCTGCTTGGTTAGAGGAGCTGCTCTTTGATTGTGGGTGGAATGGAGACACGGGCGTTAATGCTGTCGAAATGGGCCGGTCGACTTGAGCGTTTACATTCAGAAAGAACTTAGTGAGTAACGAGAAGCCGTGTAAGGAGCAGAACTGAGGCAGAGTCGTTGTGGCAGGCAGAGGTGTGCGTCCGTGTGTGTGTGTGTGTGTGTGTGTGTGTGCGTGTGTGTGTGTGCGTGTGCGTGTGCATGGTGTTGCAGCAAGCATCCAATGCTGCTGTTTTTAGTTGTTGACAGCAAAGCTGGTTGTTTTCTTTCCGTCCAGAGCACCATTAACCCAGTGGATGGGATCTACCAGCCCCCCCTGGACACTCCTGTAGTCGACACCACAATGCCAACACAGACCACACTACCTACAGGTACCAGGGCTCCGCCCCCTTCTCCTCACCACACTTTTGCAGGAGGAACAATTATTTTTGGCTTTAATTGGTTTACACTCGTCATCATCACCACAAACAGCTCATGATTGTTCTGACAGGTACTCGAAAAGTGGCGACGTCGTCCTCTGCACTTCAAATTCAGCTCCTCTTGATGATTTTAACTCCGAGTGAACATTTTGCATCGAAATCTGCAGGACGTTGTTCTGTTCTTCACACTTTAGAATCATGTTGAACAAAAACACCAAAGGGAGAATCATTTTCTGTGAATAAAAACACTATGAATAAAAGTCCAGCATTTAAATTCAACACGGCTGTCTCGTTCTGGAACTAATTCTCTGTTAAACCATTCTGTTAATGTTCTTGATGAACCTACATTTCTACTTAACAGTGTGATGATAATTTGAGTTGCATTAGTTGATTAATGACTGACTGAATTTTAGTCATGGCATGATTAAGACCTGATGGCTCCGTGTCTTTTTTCGGTCAGGTGACGATGACTAGACTGTTGAAAATGCTGCAAAAAAAGCCCCAGAAAGTAGGCCGTTCTATTTTGAGTCTGCTAATAGTCTGTGTAATCCCCCTCACAGTCGAAGCTTCTGTCTGCAGCGTCTCAGCTCGTTTTCTCAGGCTCGGCCACGCAGCACGTGGGACGAGACGTTGCTTTGGTTGCGATGCGGCTTCATCCTGAGGCCTCGCTCACTCCTCCTCCTCTGCCTTTTCCTTTCTCTCCCCTCTGAAGACGCTTCTCAGGTGTGCAAATCAGACCAGCGACCGTCCACGTTACCCGTGGGTCCCGTCGTCACGGTGATGGGCAGTCTGCAGACCCCAACTCCCAACAGCACAGGTGAACTCATAACGCACAGAAAACGTTGTCCAAACACAGACGGGCCAAATGACCGTCAGCTGTTGCAAATGTAGAATCGGCCTGTTTAACCTTAAACACTCTGTCACTTGGAATAGTTTAAGTTTATTTAGAAGCCAATCATTGTTTTTTCTCTTTCATAAGCTGCTGTCTTTAGAGTCAAACTTAACCACGATTGTCACACTGTTATATTTTGTGTCTTTTTCTCTTCCCGTATCAATCTTCTTCTACTTTTGGCAGAAGTTTCTCCCTGTGTTCTTTAATCCCCAGAGACTGCCGCTGTGCATTATATGTAGAGTTAGATGCCTTACTTTAAAAGCAACATCGCGCTGATGCTATTAGAAGTCGACCACAGGAGCACACACAAGTAAAATATTAATTACTGCTGCTTCTCTGTGTCAATACGTGTGCAAAAAGTGAATTAAAAGGCCGAGTGCGAAAGCAGAGCGAAGCAGAGGTTGTTGCCTGTGTGTCTTCTGTGCTGATGCAGCAGTATGAAAACGCTGCGCTCTGCACTAAGTAGGCAGGCTGCATGCTTCAGAGTACTGTCAATATGCACTGCAGAAAAAGCAGTCTGTGTCTAAAATACAGCTTCATGACGCTGTGCACATCCTTGCGGAGTGCTCCAGCTGAACAAAGCGCCCTGATCATCATGACCCGTGGGTAAAAGAGCAGCAGCGCACCGCCGCGACTCTGTGTTGACTCCCTTTTTTTTTTCGGGTTGTTTGTCTTGTTTTCGTCTGTTAGGGAGTGGCCCGTCAGGCCCCAGCAGCGGCGTCGCCTCCCCAGCTCACATCCCGCTCCCTTCGCACTCGGTGCCAGACTTCTCCTACTCCTCCAGCGAGGACGAGTTCTACGACGCTGACGAGTTTTACCAGAGCAGCACCTCCCCCAAACACTGCATAGAGTGAGTAGACACCACTGCCACATGCAGCACCACTCACAGGGGAACTCTGTTGTTTTTTTGGCTGTTGGAAAGGAACATTGTTGTTGTGCACTCGAGCTGTTCACTTGGGGAGAAAAGGCTGTTTAGATTGACTGGAAAAAACTCAGTGATGTGAGGGATTTTCATGAGCAGGAGCCGGTTTAAAAAAAAAAAAAAAAAAAAAAAGTCCTGTGAGTTTGTTTTTATACTTCGTCTGTCCTGCTTCCTCTCTAACCGCTTATCTTCTCCCCCCTTCGCCCTCCCCTCCAGCCCCTCAGGGCCTTCAGCTGCCTCACCCCTCGCTAATCAAGAAACGGCGTTGAAACGACCCAACACCACAGAATCCCTCAACTCATCCATGTCCAACGGCACCACAGATGCAGGTACAAACGGACACGCAGGAGACGCACTATTGTGTTGGAGCCTCAGTGGAAAAAAAAAACCTCAAGCGGAGCCGTGTGATGTGTGAAAGGCTGGAGACACATCCGAATAATTCGGTCACATGTCACTCGTCTACGTTTCTATCTGCCTCACAGTTAAAAGAGCAATTTGTAAAAGTCCATCAGAGCATGCCAAAGCCACGGCAGCATGCTACATGTCTGTCACACTTAACAGCCCAGAGAGCATTTAGAAAACTGTTCTAAGTTGTATTAGAGGGTTTGATTAGAAACGTCTAACAAAGCAGCTGTTGAGCAGAACGGTTGCAAATTCACAGGAGATCCAACACAAGAACACAACAGTGATGTTTATGCTTGTTTGCTTTTTTGGGTTCTCATTTTATATTGTGACAGAATGAAGTGTTTTTTTTCCAACATTCAGTTTGGGAGCCGGTGAATACGACCACTTATCAGCAGCAGCCATTGCTGCTACTCTGTTTTCAAATATTTGTTTTTTTTGGCAGTCCAAATGTCTGTCAGGTCCCACTGACTCAGGCCTGTGGCTGACAGCGACACAGAAACGGACTCATTCAGCATCTAGTGTTCATTTAGTGGTACTACACGTCCGCCACAGGTCATCGCCCGAGAAGTTTAACAAAGTGCATTCGTGAAATACTGTTCAGAAAAGGGCCTGAGATTAACTGTGATGTGTTGAGTTTTAAATATTGGTCAGTTTCTAATGTTCAAGTAAAATTACTTTTTGAATTTCACAAATTGCAGGTAAAGGAAGAGAACTGTGTGTTTTCATTCCAGCCATGACGCGTCTGCTCTGCTTCGCTCTCCAGATCAGTTCGATAGCCACGATGACCGCGATGACGAGGGCGAAGGCGAGTCTGTGGAGGAGCACAAGAGCGTCATCATGCATCTGCTCTCCCAAGTTCGACTGGGCATGGACCTCACAAAGGTAGGAGCCTCCGATTGAACCAGTTAGAACGGGGGAAAAAATGTCTTGAACAAGAGGGAATTCTCATTCTTTAGTCGACACTCAGTCAAGAAAGGAACTCGTCTTTCTTGTTGCACAACAGAACAGATGAACCAGTAAACTGCTGCTGTGTTTAACTTGACCTGGTATTTCACAGGTGGTCCTGCCGACCTTCATCCTTGAGAGGAGATCTTTGCTGGAAATGTACGCAGACTTCTTTGCACATCCGGACTTGTTTGTGAGGTTTGTATCTCTTTTTTTTTTTTTTGGTCCTCGTCTCGTCAGTTTGGAATCTTGCCTTCATTCGTCTCGATCTGTGATGGGGGGGGAAATAAAAAACCTTGAATCTCACTCGTGTGACTTCGTCCAGCATTGCCGAGCAGCCGGAGCCCAGAGAGCGCATGGTCCACGTGGTGAAGTGGTACCTGTCAGCGTTCCACGCAGGGAGGAAAGGCTCGGTGGCCAAGAAACCCTACAACCCCATCCTGGGGGAGGTCTTCTACTGCCACTGGGATCTTCCTGTGGAGACGGAGGAACCTTCTCCACCCACGGTGAGATCACGTGTCCGTACGCGTGATTCGTGTTGATTAGGACTGTTGTTGCTACACAGGAGAACTGCAATTCTTAACGACTCTATTTCACATCGATCCTGGTTGAAAGACGACACCAAGCGATTTTGATGAGTCTGTTAATTAATTGAGTAATTAACAAGCTAACGAGGTACTTGTACATATAAATAGCTGGAGTGCACTTGACCACTGCCGGCTTATCACACTGGCCACTCAAATGATGAGAAAACTGTCGCTCCCTGAACACCTGTTGCATCTGCACTGGAGTGCTGCGCGGTTTGGGAGCTCTTCGTAGCTCAACGCTGCATCTTTGGCATCATTCCCTCCTGTTCACCGTGTTCCGGGGCCAAAGGTTGAGTGCTGCTGTTTGCTTGTGACCGTTCAGCCTTTCCAGTGTGTTTCTGATCTCGTTCTTCACTGAATCCCCCAGGAGACCATATCAGATGGCCCAGTTCCCTGGAGCTCGTCCAACAGCGTGTGTTTTGTGGCAGAGCAGGTCTCTCACCACCCACCCAGTGAGTCCCCAGCCTTTGTTTTCCTTTGATAACGACACAGCATCAATAAAAAACCTTCGAAAACATGCAATTAGCACAAATAAGGAGGCAATGATTGTTGTTAGGAAACTGACAGCTCGTCTCGCCGCGCGATTCTTTCTCTGGAATGCTGCTGTTTTTGTACCAACCTGCAGCGTTTCCTCTCATTTTCCTGCAGTTTCTGCATTCTACGCAGAGTGTTTAAATAAGAAGATCCAGTTCAACGCTCACATCTGGACGAAATCGAAGTTT
>JAUESF010000052.1:10484501-10494855 GCA_032274765.1 Malacoctenus tetranemus
TTTTTTGCAGTGCATCCAGTGTGTTTCTCTCTTGTAACTCTCTTGTTTTTCTGATCTCCTGCAGGCTTGCACTGGAATTGACAACATAGCGGAGGCAATCACTCTCTTAGAGCTCAATAACTGGGATTTAGTGGTAAGTTCATTATCTGCAGGCTTTGGACTTTACTTTAGGACATGCAAGCTTAGTCCTGTTCAAATACAAGTTCAACAGGGCAGTAGCATCTGAAAGCACACACACACTCACATGCACATATACACACACACACTATGTGTATGTTTGTCATGGCCAGGAGCTTTTTCTCTCTGAATGCATTGGTTTAGTAGAACAGACTGCATCTCAGTAGGAAGGTCAATCTTGCATCTTTGAGAGCGAGCGGGCCACAAGGGGAAAACGTAAAGTGAATGACGTGTTCAGAGACACTCTGGGAAAGGATGCATCTTGCCAGGTTGTGTGCCCCTCCTTGCAAAGAGCATATTGCAAAGGGTCAGTCTATATTTAGTCGGATGCTGGCAGGAGTTCAAAGCAGGCAGTGGCAGCAGCAGGGCAGACCGTTAGGACGGGACTCGGTGCAGCTGCAAACCTGATGAGTTGCACTTCCTTTGCAGTAGCTGTTTTCATAATAAAGAAGCTGCTTGTAGGAAGGTGTGAGGGGGAGGGGGTTGGTGAGAAAAATAAATATAGGGATACATCAGCCACAATCATTCAGTGTTGTTTCCCCTAAAAAATAGTTGTTTAATAGCCCAGTGAAATAACTAACTACTCAACCATACATGTATTCTTTGACTATTAAATTTCCAAGTGAATCACAGCCTCTGATTTCACTCCAAGTGAAAACAACACAGAACATACAAATGAGGCACCGTGACTCAAGGATGTCAAATCTTGATTACGTTTGTGCGCCCAAACAGTAACAAAATAAAACAAAACCAGCATTCATGAAACACCCAAGTGCATCATTAAGTGTCATCTTCAGTGGCCAGAGACTGCCTGCAGTTCAGAGGTGCGTTGAACCTTGTGGGGGCCTGATAACGCTTTGCCAACAAGGAAATGTGTGCAGCGGTTGATAAACTGCCGGCAAAGATAAAGAGCACCGAGCTCATCAGAGGGCAGCCACTGGATTTTACAAATACCTCCCCGACAAGCAGGACGGGAAGCACGAGTTTGTCATCACTTTCTCAGTGTGAGTTCACACAGTGACAATACATTCTGTGAAAAGGTTTCGGTGTGACCGCGCATGTGAAACCGTGAAGCATCTCTAGTTTTTGAACACTTTGACAGTTGCACCTCCGGATGCGTGCCTTGCATCTTCCACTCCATGCTCTTACTCGCCAGATCCGACATTAAACAAACAGCAGATTAACCCAGAGAGGACCAACTGACATCACTGAGCTCGCTGTGACTGAATAGTTGGTGTTCGAGAAAAACAAAGCAATTGTCCACTCAGACAAAAGGTGGATGCAAAGCGGACCGTGGTTACCTTTGTTTGTTCAGGTCTCTGTGTTCGTTTGGTCCGTCGACTTTCTTGAATTCTCTACCGAGATCAGGTTTTGCTCGCACTTGACCGGCATTCATACCAAACATTTTTCACCTATTGTCATGGAGTTTCAGTGTCCCTACAACAAACTATAATAGTGATTACAGCAGTAGTAAAAATGACAGGCTGTGTTTATATGATTGCAAATCACAGTGACAAAGGTTTTTTTCCCCCCAACAAAAATAAGACAAATAGATGAGAGAAATAGAGGATAGGTGACAAATGATAAAACCCACACTATCGATGCAGTCAGCTGATCGAGTGCCAGGAATTAAATCAGTTTGTTGTAAAGAGGAGGAGGAGGAGGAGGAGCAGTGGCTCTGGTCAGCTCTGGTTCAGTCCCATGGAGAGCTGCTTGTTGATCCTCTGTGTGATTCTTGCAGGTAATCATTCACCAGCAACATCACTGGTTACCAACAAAAGAAAGGCCAAAGGCCCCAAATCCACTTGTTTTGACTATCTCAACTCAAAATGCCTCCAGAATCAACCATGCTTTAAACTGAGCTCTGAAAGGTTTATCTGTGTGCTCCATTTTTAATCTTGTGAATTATGACTGACTCATTCGTATGAACTTACAGATTCGTATGCATACACTCTCTGAGCTGACGGTCACTTTCTGTGACCAAAACCTCTCCCAGTATTTCATCCTTGACCTCTCCTCTTTCAGAGGCTGTGAAAAAATCTAAGCTTCATGTTCAAACCTCTCCGCTCCATCATGTTTTCACTGGTCTTTGTCGGTCACTGAACAGACAGATGTGTTTGGAGGAGAGCTGCGTGTCGATGTGATACTGCAGCTCACAATGATCCTCATCGCGTTGCTGTGTAACTCACACCTGCTTTCATTACAGGCAGCCATCAACGGGGTGATCCCACAGGAGAATGGGATCTTACAAAGGTAAGACGCTCACTGTGTGAATCCAAGGTGACCTTTCAACACTTGACCAAAGATCAAATTCATTTCGGAAGGAGTTTGAAAGCAAGCAGATGTGTTGATGTAAACGCTCTGTACCAGATGCAGGAGGCTGCTGCTGCTGCCATCATGAGGCTGGATTGCTTTCCCTCCTGACTGACCTCATCAGTGTGCAGCCTAAATAGAGCCTCTGTTTCAGAGCGTGAGCTTCACACTCTGCCTTTGTAGGATGGTTGTCAGATAGTTCTTGAAATACAAAGGGTCCACTTTATTTACCACAGCAGGAACAAAAACAATTTACTGCATTGTGTGAAATGTGGGTCAGAAAATTAGAGTCAGAAAGAAGCCACTAAGTCAATTTTCTGATTTGTAATAATGTTAATAGCATTGTGTTTATTTGGATTGTTTTGCCCTAAAGAAATCTCTGATAAAATGTGTTTCTATGATACACAGTCAATCTTTCACGCCCTCACAAACTTGTCACCTGTGTAGTAACTTCTCCAGCGAGGCGAGCCAGGCCAGCATGTATGGACCTCCCACCCACTCAGAAGCAGCCGATGCAGCAGCAGCAGCAGCAGGAGGCGCAGTTCCTCCCCCGTCTTCTTCGTCCTCATCCTCTTCCCCACCGTCATCTTCCTCGACTTCAGCTTTCTGCCCCGTCAGCCCGTCCCCCCGACACATCGTTGAGCGTCAGTCCCGGATGCTCCACTTCCGGGTGGAATACCGGCAACGCACGGTGGAGCTGGTGCTGGAGGAGGCCAGTGCAGTGGGTGAGAACCACACGAGGACTCCAGTCCAAGAAGTAAAGCTGTTAGGACTCGGTGTAAACTCTGACTGGATCTCTGTCAAGGATGCACACGCAATGCAATGAATTGCATGTATTTCCCGTTGACATATTTCTAAACCTACTGTAACCGCTGCTGTGCTGATCCTAACCTTCATCCAACCCTGATCGTTGCCACAGGAGAGATCAAACAAATCCTGGAGACAGAACTCGGTGTTCCAGTGTCCAAAATGCAGCTGAAAGGATGGAAGAGCGGCGACGTGTCTGACAGTGTGAGTGACGGCTGTGATCTGCTGGGGTCTTTTTTATCTCTTGTACAAAGCAAGTCAAAACACAATGTGGGGCCGAGAAAATAGAAAAGCACAAATCATCAAAATGTTTTTGTTTACATGTTTTTTTTCCCTAAGTTATTCAATGAAACAAGGATTGAATTCATGCCAAACATTGTCTCAGCTCACTATACTACTGGTCAATACAGACAAAAACGTGCTTTCATTTGAAAAATTTCCCCCCAAATTTTTACTTCACAATCTGTCGAGTGATTCTGTCTTTCTAAAAACATTTACCATCATAAACAAAATGCGCAAAATGAGGTGGTTTTTGTTTGTTTGTATGTTTTTTAAAAATCTGTCCACTCTGCAGCTCTGACTTCTTTTCAGTCCTTTTTTTTTGAAGTCGTCGCTTTATTTGTGTGTCATCAGACGGTGCTGAGAAGTTTACACCTGCCGAAGAACAACAGCCTGTATGTCCTGACCCCAGACATCGCTCCCACTGCCAGCACCAGCAAAAACAGGTACCCAGGCCTCTCAGCTTTGCGCCCTCCTCTTTTTCTGCCTTGGGCAGCAGGCCTGCAGTACCTATCAATGACCAGCAAGTGGCGTTCTTTGTCCATTTATGTTGAAGAGGTATTTAGAGTCCAACTATAAAAAGCCATTTTCTTTGGTTTATTAGGAGACATTTGACCTGCTCTCCCGCATTCATTTTCTTATATTCATTTTGACATTTTGAGAATATTGGCCGCCACAATCTCCTTGTGGTTTTCAAAATAATCACACCTCCTCCCTTATTTGTATCCTCAAGCTCAATATTGTAGCTCACTGATTTTACCATCTTGTTTTCACATGCTGTGATGAGAATATTCAGACTTGATGATTCTCGTCTAGTCTCCGCGCTGAAAAACACAACGGGATGCAACAATGTGAAAACACAGATTTGTTAATGACTCTTTATTAAAACAGCATCTCCATCCGGTGGGTTGATTGCAAGACAATCCGAGTAGCCTTTCCCGTGAAATGTCAGGCAGCTTAGTGTAAAGTCACAGCAGTAATACACTGGCAGGTGGCAGCTGAACACAAGACTGTTCCCTCATGAGTGGCAGGTAAAGGAAAATAATTTCTGTCGTCTCACTTTCCCGAGTTCTTTCTCCTTTCCTTTGTGAGGCCTCAGACTTGTGAAAAACCCAGTGCAGAGCTGACTGCGCCCGAGGTTTATTTTTATAACTACAAGTCGTTCGTTCCTTTTTAATCTGTGGTAATTTTGTGTGAAGGCTGGATGTTAATGCCCCACCAGTGATGATTTCTATCTTTGAAAAGAGGCTGTAGAGGATGTAGAATTCTGCTTTAGTGTTTGTTTGTTTAAAGTCACTGACATCTCAGTTAATTATTGCTCAATTATATAATGACACAATCACTAAATACTCAAACAAAAGTAACCAAATAGTCTAATAATAATAATAATAATAATAATAATAATAATAATAATTATTATTATTATTATTATTATTATTATTATTATTTCCTCTGTTATATTGGTATGTTGAAACTTGGAATTTAAAAAATAAAATCATGTCAGTGCTTTTAGAAGCTGCTTCGTCGTGTTCTTGTAAATCCCAATAAGGGAACTCTGAGATTGTTTTTTTTAATGCATTCTGGATTTATTACAAAATTCAAATTGAGATCAAATTCCACTCACAGTCTTCGCAGATAAATCACATTTTTTAGCCAGCCGTTTTTCCCTTTTTTTCCCCAATGTTGCCCATAATTCATCCTTGTTTGCTAATAGTGGCTTTGAAATTAAAAAAAAAAAAAAAAAGGCCCTGCTGCTCTCGCCAAATCATCCACACCATCGCAGTCAGCACAGCACCCGTGAAAGGAGTCATTTGGCAGCTTGCCGCTCTGCCTGCTAGTTAGGCTAAGTGGTAGTTATATTGTGTTGGCAGCTAATGGCCCTCATCTCCCCAGTATCCCCTTGCTCCCTCTTCCCTGCCTCTCCTCATCTTCTCACTCCCCCACTAACTGCTGTGTCTTTTTAGCAGCGCCGTTGCTGTTTCTCCAAGTGTTATCGATATCATTTTGGGTGTCAGGAGCTCATTATTCTGTGTCAGCTATTTTAGTGGCGGACAGTCTGGGCTGAAAGGAGTGGGTGGGCTCCTGGTTGTGTGTGCGAGTGTGTCTGTGCATGTGTGTGTGTGCGCGCATCCATCTTTGTGAGTTTGCGTTTGTGTCAGCGTGTGCGCGTTTACATACATTTGTGTGTGTGTGTGTAGATGTGTGTGGTGACCCTGCTGTCATAGTGGGAGAAGATAGGTGACACATCCCCGTATATGAGAGGAGCTGTCCCCCGCAGCGAGACCAAACAAGCTGTTAGCTCGCAGTAAAAATAAACTGTGGTCACACCATATATCCACAGTGTGCACAAATTTGTGTGCATTCCTGTAAAGTGTGTTTCCGTGAACAGAGCGAACTGTGAGGAAAAACCTCTGCATGAAGTGTACAAGATCAGCTCTGGGTATTAACAAATCAAGCTAATGATTAATTGAACTCATCTAATCGGGAGCAGATATTTTGCTGTGTGTCTTTGTGTTACAGCAGCAAGTACTGATTAAATCTGTGTTCCCACATAGACACTTAATGGGAAACATATTTGTTTATGTAGGAGAGAGAGCTGGTGTGACCACAGCAGACATTGTCTTTATCATGTTGTCCATCACACGTCTGTCTCTTAAAAGCTGACATGGTGTTCAGAAACCACACACAGCATCATACTGGCTTAGGTCCAGCAGGAATGAGCAACAGCGGGTCTGATAAAGGCTTTTTTCCCCCCTGATTTTATTGTCAGATCGCTGCTTTCAGTGCCACTGTTGGTTGTCTTACAGGCAGATACACGCTGACTTTACTGCACCTCACTGCCGCAAAGTTAAACAGTCTCCTTTTCAAAAGAAATGAAATATTTCATGTTTCTGTTGGTGCATCATTACAATAAAACCCCTCGATAGGACGATCCGTCTCGTCGATGACACATCGGCTCAGCTTCACACATGGCATCATGTTTACAGTTTCGATTTTACTGCGGCTTAAAAAGATCAAGCTAAACAAACTGACACATTTTTTTTGTTTTTTTAAGTTGGAAAAAGTGTTTTCCAAGAGGTATAGAAATAGGCTCGTTTGTGTGTATCACAAAAAACACAAAAAAGCAGTGAACCGTCTTGTGATATGGCAGCAGCCGCAGCCGCAGTCGGTGCTGTGTGCGGGGCATGAAATTAGCTCTCCGTTTGCAGAGAGGAAGCCGCTGCATGACAGCACAGCTTGCTTCTCCTGTTGCCTTGACCTGCTTTGCTACCAGTTTCCTGCCTTAACCCATAAAATCCCCGATCTCTTTTTCTATTTCCAGCTTGTAATTACCATCATCAGCTGAACCGCGATTAATCCTGAAATAAAAGAAAATGTAATTAGTAACATTTGGTAAAACTTTGTATCTCATTCTGCTCTAAGTTGTCTGTTTGTTTGTCTTAACTTGGATGGATGTTGCACACTCTAAAGCCATGTTCAAACATGCATCCGGCAACAGTGTTTGCCTCAGATATCCACACAGTCAGTTGCCTCTTTATTGGGTGCACTCGCATAATCTCACACAATTCAATCCAACAGCTCTGCCATAAATTCTTCCTTTTATGAAGTTTAATCATGTTTTGTGACGGCACTCTGTGAATTTATGTGTATTTTTTTTATTACTGAGGTTGTAATTAAAGGTGGCGCTGGGCTGCATTATGTTATTCTGACAGGTGGTGCTAATCTTTTATGAGAAGGGGGCAGAATGTGTAAAAAACCTTTGTAAATAGTGCAATCCATCACAAGAATACAAGTACCAATGACCTAAAGCCTGAATATTTAACTCCTCCCTGTAAAAGCTGAACACTGTGTGGTGCATATAAAGAAATATTGATCCTTTATCAATGATTAAATTAGCATCTGATGCTTTTAAATAGGCACGCGCCTCACTTCTGCTGAATGCCCTTTACATCCTTTGTATAGTGGAATATTCTTTATTATTCAAGCATAAAATTATTATTGAATAGGAACACAGAAGTAGCTCTCAATGAGTGACAGCTCAACCTCAAATTCTTCAGGTTACCTGCAGTAGTTTTTCTCAGTAAAGTTACTATTTCGGATACTTTGGACACTGCTTTCATCAGGTATATTGGTCGTCGTTCGTTCTGCATCGGGACTGAGCTTTTACGAAACTATCACTATTTTCTAGACTACATTTGCGAGTCTGTTGTCTTAGTTTGAGACGACAGTTTTTACCCCCAAATTTAATTTCACAATAATATTTGCTTCACATTGTTGCTGAGTAAAAATGCAAATGTCCCATAAATGGTAATATCCCTGGCAATTACTTTGTGGAGCTTGGCTCATGCCGCACACAGACCTAAACCAAACCCACTGATTAAATAGTGCTGCACTGTCATTATGATCGCGCTGAGCAAACTCTTCGTGGTTGTCTTGTTTGATTAGAAATAAATCTGGAGGCTTTAGGAGATTTTCCTCTGAGCACCAATTCATCTCAGGTAGTTATTTAGTTAGTGATGTGATGTGCAGTTAGAACTGCAGTGTTCAAACCTGAACGAGGCAAGTTTTTTTTTCTCCCTCCCTCCTCTTCCTGTGGCCATGTTGATGACTGCCTGTGAATACAAGAGGGTGTTGAGGAGGAGCTAATCTCTTGCATAAATGATGAAGGCCTGATGAATATTTCAGTGGAGCCTGTTTCCTTTCTTGTTTATTCTCCGCTCGTGCTTCCAGCATTTATATTTGCCAGTGAAAGGTTATTTTAATTTGAACTCTCAGGGAAGTTTGAAATTGCAAAAAGTGGTTCATTAGGTTTTGTATGCCTGCGTCGCGTCTCTCTGTGCGCTCACCTCTCTCCCGGCGTTGCCGCTCCTGTCGCGGACACGGGGGGCGGGGGAGCGGATTGAGCGGTACTTAGCCAGCTAGCTATAGCCACCCTGATGGGAAGGCTCCGGCAGTTTAGCATGCTAGTTAACTTTAGAGCAAAATGGCAGAGCAGAACAGGGCAGAGCCCGAGCGCTTTCGTGTCTTTCTGCTGTGTTGTGGATGCAAAATATGGAGGAGGTAAGAAGACCTTGTGTGTGGCTTCGTCACCTCCTCTGTTCATATTAGAGCCAAGATGTGTCACAGTGTTTTCATGTGCTCCAAACAGTTAAAACAGACATCGTGCTTGTCAGTAACCGTCATGTTCTGGAGGGTGCGTGTGCGTGTGCGGGACGCCGGTGAGTCTCTGTATGGGTATTTGTGTGTTGCCGGCACATGTCACATTGTGTGCGTGCTTGTGCATCACTGTGCCTGGCAGTGCTAGTTTAATAAGGTCTAGAGTCTGCTCTGTGCCGCGGGGACTCGCAGCTTAGGCGATGGGCTTACCTCAGAATGAAACCAATCTGTTTAGCCTGCTCTTCTCCCCCTGCAAAACGCTCCATTTTTGCTGTCCATAAAGTTAAATGACATTTTCCTCCCGCCACCCTTATGCCATGTCAAGTGCCTCCAGAGATGTTGCAGGCCGACCTAGATGTCAGCGAGTGTGTGTGTTGAGTGAGGAAGAGACCTCTGAAGGCAGAAGCAAACACGGAGACATCCACATTTCAACCCTGTGCTGCTGGAACGGCCTGCCTCCATCAGAAGACGGCAGCTTTGAAAACAGCAGCGGTGAAAGCAGTCCAGACAAAGACATATTAGACTGGAAACATGGGTGTGCTGTTTATATATGAACAAGCAGGTCTTTTCTGAGGCAGATGGGCAACGGCAATGAAATGACTCACTCCGAAGCGCAGTTCCCCCTCCTGCCCCGAACGCGTTTATTCAAGTATCTATATTTGTACTATAGAGCATATTCAGCGATCTGATTCTTTCAAAGTAAATCTTGAACAGAACTTCGCCCACGCACACACCAAATGGCTCGTCGGCCTGCCATAAATGACTGATAAGATGTTCTTTCTTTGCTTGGAAGGACAGAGTAACACTTCTACTCAGTTTACCCTCTATCTCTGCCTATTTAGGAGTCTCGCTGCCTGCCAGCAGCAGCTCGGGACTGTGTCCAAACATAATTGTGATATTAGCTAGATCCTTATTTATGTGTCCCTACCCCTTCCATTTCTCCTCTCCCTCTCTCCCTCTCTCTCTCTCTCTCTCTCGCTTGTCTTTCTCCCTCTGTCTGCTTCTCTCCCTCTCTTTCTGTCTCTCCCTCCTGCACATGTGCACACACACATCATCTCTCTCTCTCTCTCTCTTCCTTCTGCTCAGTCCCATTACATATGCATCCATCCTTCCCACTCCACACATTTCCAATCTTCTCCAGTTAGCTACAACAAACATTACATTTACATATTGATTTCGTAGTTTTAGTCAATGTAAATATGCTGTCATTACAGTAAATTTGAGCTTCTGTTAACATAAGCTCGTCCAGATCTGCGCAGATTAAGGGTGTGATTGCATAATTAATGTGTGCGCTACATATTAATTCCCTCATCCCTCTCTTTCGCTCAACTCTTCCTCCTCTCCTTGGGTTCTGAGCCCTGATTAAGTGCCTGTTTCGGCCTATAAGCCTCCCATTGCTATTCAGCATCACAGGCCCAGCGTTTGCTCAAAACGCTACTTAACCTCGCAGCTTATTGTAAATGAAGCTTCCAAAAGTTGATTCCCCCACCTCCTTTTTTCCTAACACTGATTATTTGACGATGCAGTAAGTTAGAGAATGAGCCACCAGTGTCTGTGCAGAAACACCATCACACCACTACAGTCACCTGGACACACCCTCGCTCTGGTTTTCCACTCGAGC
>JAUESF010000052.1:10640728-10654784 GCA_032274765.1 Malacoctenus tetranemus
AATTAGCTTGTCAGAAGCAGAAAAATAAGAAATCTAATGGGATCTACAGGGTGAACAACAACAACCACCACCACCACTGTTCCTCCAGTGTTTCCACCCTTTTTTTTGTTGTTGTTTTTTTTCCTGATAGTTGTCATGCACGTGGTGTTAACGGGGTAAAGCGGGGGTCACCGCTGTGCTCCAGGGAGAGGGCTGCTCCTGAGCTGCAGTCAGTAACTGTTATCAGTAATGGACAAAATCGAGCAGTGAAAACTTTCCCAACAGCATCGTTCACCTTGATAATTGGAAGCAGCCAAATTTCACAACAGACTGCCGCTGTGAGGCACTTGGAAACTCGAAGAGTCTTGCTCAAGGGCACCTCAGCGGTAGTTAAGAAATGAGAGAGCGCTACTCATTCACTTCCTAAGAGAGGACTCTATTCGTCCTTTAATCCTCACACTTGTTTGGCCTTGAGCTCCTCCTAAGCTGGTTCTTGCTGGAGGGCCTCCAGACAAATGCCTGGCATACAGATGAAGGCCCAGCGCAAACACACACACACATGCACACGCACACACACACAAACACGCACGCACACACGTGATGAGCTGAAGAGCTGCTATTAAGTATAAAGTGTAAAAAAAAAAGAGCTTGAGACGTGTCCGTGCGTGGCTGTTTATACCGACTGTGAGTAAAAAAAGGATATTAAGGGTTTTCATATGTATATTCCAGCTGTGTACCTGCTACTCCTCTACTTAAGTTTAACAATCGCATTGTGAGGCAATTACAGAGGGGAGGGGAGGGGGGGGGGCTACAAGTCCTGTCTCTTTCAGAACCTCCATTACTGCATAAATGCATACATCTCCTGTCTCCTCTCATTAGGCCTACTTGTTATCAGTGTCACAAGTGTAGGCTGCAGCCACACTGCAGGATCAGGCCCCTCATTGATGTCAGAGCCCTTATTTTCTATTGTGTTTCTGTTGCACGCTCAAACCTGCACTTATCTTTTTACGACGTCACGTTCGAGGCGTCACGTTGTGCTCGAGCTAAACGCTGTTGTGGTAAACGTCGTCCCAGCTCCACGTTGAGAGTTCAGGTGGTCGGAACAGAGAGTTGTTGCATCTTTTTAAGTGAATCGTTTGGATTTTTAGCATAAAAAACAAACAAACAAAGAAAATATGTCCTGAAAAGTTGAAACAGCGACAGTATTTACGCCATCACGTACATGAAATGCGATAAACAGCGATGATACGTCGCTTCTTCAAACCTTCACGTCCTTTGTTTTGTCCGTTTGCAGCTTCTTTGTTTTGTCTGCGCCGTGTTTCCGACTTTCACTGAACTCTCATCAGGCTGTACCGGGACTTTTCCGCTCGCGTACTGAGACTTGTTCCTCAAACAGACCCGTTCTGCTTGTTTGGTGTTCACCACGCTGCAGATGGCAACGTTCACACTTCTGCAGATGAATGGCACCAACACAGTAATTACACCAGGGCTTATTTTAACCAGACTAAATCCAACATGTGTGAACACACTCTAAAAATACGAAGTGGATAAACGCCCCAAAGTAAAGAACAATGGTTCACAAGATTCAGGGGAGTTCAGAACTTCTTCTTATTGTGTCGAATAATGTTTGATATTTTCAGGGATTTTTACACCTTTCTAGTTGCTGTTTTCTTGCAGAAATATAAAGTATTTGCTGGAAACAATCTACAGGATTTACATGAGCTGTTAAAAGTGGTTCAGAGTCTGAAAGGGAAAAATCACCAGGACTGTTTGTAAGCGACAAAACCCGTAGACGCTACTGGAGGTCAGGGGCACAGCGGTGCAAACTTCACGACCAGACAGAGACGCCATCGAATCACCTTGATATCAAAAACTTCTATAGTGTTTTTTAAAAATACATATTTCATAATATTTGCTCAAACTCTGTAACGCGCACAATGTCACGATCCTGAAAGATGAAGACGCTGGGAGCCCAGACTGCTCGCAGAAGTAGCAAACGAACCGGCTCCAAATTAAAGAGCAGCTCTGTGAATGCACGTGGCACTCAGACTGCAGTCTGCTCTGTGTTTGATTGCTGCTCTGTCACGCTGTATTAACGTAATAAACCTTGAGAAGGAAGCTGTTTTTTTTTTTTTTGCGCCGTTCGACACTGTAACAAAAAAAAAAAAAACAAAACAAAAAACAAACTTGCAATCTGTGAAGCAAGCTGCCAGTCGAAGGGAGTCCAACCTAATGACTGTCCTTTCAACCGGCCCCCAGAAGCCGGGGCCTACTTATCAACCAGCAGCCAGCCATACAGGCAACATTAGAGCACAATCTACTTATGGAGGTACAGCAATCTGTCTCTCTCTCTCTCTCTCTCTCTCTCTCTCTCTCTCCTTCTTACTCTCTTTTTTCTGGTTTCCCTCTCCTCCACAGTAATCAACAGAGGCTTATGTAACTCTCTCTACCTGTGCTTATCTCTCTCTAACACACACCGACAGGCACATTGGCTGCCTTACTAATAACACGCTGCCTCAGACTGGCGATGGGAGGGGGGAGAGGAGGGGAGGGGAGGGGAGGGGGGGCTCCAGAGGGAGAGAGTATGGACGGGAGGAGAAGCTCGTGCTAGAGAGGGGGGAGGCGGGAGGCTAAGGAAGGGGGGGTTGGGTGGGGTGAGCAACGCCAGAGTGAATGGGAGAAAAATGGAAAGAGTCGAGACGAGAAGTAAAGGAAGAAAGGACAAAAGGAGAGAAGGTGATGGAGGAGAATGTTAGTAGGTGGCAGTAAAAGGAGGATGATGAAAGGAAAACACTGCCGTTGTGGCGCGCTCCTTCCCAAACAAAGCCGCTCTTTCTCTAAAAAAAAACCCCACCATCATTTCCCCAAACACCGGCTGACGGGCGGAGAGAAATGGCTGCTCCTCGGAGGCAGCGGGGGGAAAAAGGAGAGGTGAGAAACCCGGCTGCTGCGTAATGGAGCACACAGTCACGCACGCCGTCGCCTCCATCGAGCGCATTGTGTTCCTGTGAGCCGGCCCAAGCGCTCGCCAACAAAGGCGCACGAGGCGGGCGCACGCGTGCAGACGCGGACCGCGCCGCTCTTCCAGGTATCTGCTTCTCCATCTACCGTCCCCCTTTTATCTTTCACTGGAGAAGCTACTCTGTGCCAACTGTATCAAATGATTAGACTCGCCTCTCCAAAACATTTAGAACATGGCAGGGGCAGAAAGGAACCCTCATCCGACTGGCTTCTAATTAGAGGCAGGGGGAAAAAAATGCAGTGTCCTTGTTTTAAGTAACATTCGTGCGCCTGGGTACAGATGGCATTTGAAACAGCAGCGAGAGGAGAGACGAGGAGACTTTGAAGAGTGGAGGTGCCCTGTGCTTTGGCCCCTGTCAGAGCCCAGCTCCAACCATCTGTCTGGTGCGTGCGGGTGTACGCGCGTATTGAGGCGCGTATCTGTATGTGGTTTCCGTGTGCATGTGTGTCGGCGATCACAGAGCGAGAATGCACTCCAAAAAAAAAGAAAGGTAAAGGCAGAGAGAGAGAGCGGGGAAACGATCGCGCGAGTCAAGGTTGCAGTCACCTCATCTCGAGGCTCCACTTGTTCTACCTTGACCGTTTGCTACTGGACAGACTGAGAACAGGGGTGTGGCGCGGTGTCAGTGTAGCGGGGAACATTCATTATTCAAGTCCAGAGAGGAGAGAACGTACGGACCACAGAGACCAGGGGGGAGTTTCTCTGAGGGAAAGCGGATCGTCGAGACGCACGACCGAACACAGCGAACGTGACTGGGCGGGGTCAAAGGGCAGAACTGACCGTGACACCGTCCAGGTTTAGGGAAGGGGAAAGTTACTGCTGTCCAATCGTGAGGGACACAATAAACACGTGTTCCTCTCTTCATGAGAAGCTTGTTTCTGTATTTTTACACTGAAATCAAAAAGTTGGGAAGAAATGCTTTGATTAGGAGCGATGATGACAGTATGGAGCTGGTTTTCAGTACTATAAACCCTCATCTTACATAATAGAGATAAAAATGTGTTAAGAAGACTCTTGAAGCCCCAGAATAGAAATAAACACGATATTAAACATTTGTTTTGATCAAGACTGTAAATGCATCACTGTCAGTTATCAACATGCTTTTAGGCAGCGAGGCTAAAAACGAAACGTGTTCAGCTTCACAAACTGACCTACATTCAGCACAGAAGCAGCGTCCAGTGGACATGCGTTCCTTGAACTGGCCAGATTGTCAATGCAAATCAGAGCCGACTGTCAGTTCATCTCCCTGGATAAATAACGAGTCAATGAAAAAACGACCAACTTCAGGCTGCAGCAGAAAAGTCCCCAAAATAATTGTGTGCTTGTGTCTCTCTGAGCTCGCTCGACCTTTTAGTCACATGTTTACAACTAATTACAAACTGAAGTCTCGTCTCATTCTTCTGTCAATGTTTCTGTCACTCCATGTCACCCCCCCCACATCTAAAAATAACACTTCACAAAAGCAACAGCTGTACGGTTCCTTTTCTAGATATCAGGTAAAGCTTCTGTTTAACAGCTCCAGTTGAGTCGGTTCTGTTTCACTGGATGAACGACACGAGAGACGACACGTTCGGCCTTTTCAGACAACGACAAACCGATTTCAGTTGCAGCAAATTTGCACACTGGATCTTTGACACATTCAACGTGCAGTTTTGTTTCTTGGAGGAGCCACTGACACATTTGTTCCCATTAAAAACCCAGTTCGACAGCTGTAACTGCACCAGTTGTTTTTCTGTGCACAATAAACCCACGAGCACCACCAGTGATCTCCATGCGTAAGCTGGGCCGAATCCTGAGAAACTCATACATGGGAATCTGTCCTCGTTCCACCTCTCGTCTTGCATGACGGCGACGTGGCAGCAGCCTTTTCTCAATCAGTCCCTTCACACACTTAACACCACCTTGATTTCACCGTCTGAGCTGTTATGAGTTGAAGGCGTGGCCGCGGTCCGATTGTATTTGCAGTAAGTGATCAGGTAAACGCTGCCCTCTGTCTGCCACCAAGAACCAGGAGCAGCCTGGATATTGATCCCCGGGCCGTCTCTGATATTATATCTGGTGGCGGACTGAGGCCAGCCTAAAGCAGCTGTCAGAGCACAGAGTCACGGCCCGGCCGTCTCCCCTGGAGGTTAGAGAGAAAAAGGCAAAGGCTGGAATCCGGCACCATTTGGACTGATAAAGAGACAAAATATGCTTATCCATTCAGGAGGAATCAATAGACACAGGGAAGGCAGGGAGGCGGGAGAGAGGGAGGTGGGAGGGGGAGGGGGAGATGGAGCGATACCCTTGTCAAGTCGATGTTGTGTTCGCTCCCCGAGTCTCTGGGGCAATTTGGCAGTTTTAGTGGATTTTTGTTTGAGCTGCTTGTGAGTGTGAGCGATGCTAACAGTGACATTTTGAAAAGTCCCATCATGTCTTCACGGAGAGGAGAGTGACTGCGGGGTGCATCCCGCTGATGAGGAGGTCATTTAGAGAACAGACTTCATGTTCCCAATTTAGCAGAGCAGGAGTGGGGGGGGGGGTCATCGGTCCATCTGCCAGTGGTCACTGAAGAACGACCATTACTTCAGCAACCTTCTGTAGCATCGCTGTCGCGATGTCTGTACGTCGCTCCTTTCTGATGAAATGGGGGCGCGGTCGCTTTAAGACTGTTTCACAAAATTAAAGGAAAGGGAAGCAGCACATGTTGGATTGTTGTGGTTGGATTCGTTCCAACTAAAAACCGAATCTGTGATGAGAAACTCTGAGGACGTGACCCGTGTTACACCCACTTACAGCGCATTGAACTGTGCCACGCTCGCTCTGACTGAACGCTCATCAACCAGCAGAGGAAAAAAAAAAACAACCCACACTTGTTTTATGGCAGCGTCGGATGTGCCCGGCGTGGGACCACCCTGAGACACACAATGGACCACTCACTGGATAGAAAGGGAGGCCGCGATGACCTGCGACATCATGGCACTGCAAAATATTCACGGTGGGAAAATAAACCCTCCCAATTCTCAAGCAATAAATGAAACGTATTCACCCAGTTTTTTCAGCCGTGTCACTGTGAGAATGTGGACATTAGTGGACGCGCTGTGGCTCCGGACTGGACAGAGCGTCGCTAATTGAACCACAGACCCACCTGACACAAAGCACAAATCCTCGAGCGTCTCCCTCCTCTCTCCGTCTCTGTGCCTCCCCCCTTTTTTTCTTGCTCTGTACTTACTTTTTTGCCAGTCACAGGAGAGTTTTAATTTGCAGCCCATTTCTCTCTTAATGGCTATGTGAGTGTGTGGGTGGCTGTGTGTGCGTGTGTGTGTGTGTGTGTGTGTGTGTGTGTGTGTGTGTCTGACTGTACAGTAACAAAGAGAAGACAAGGAGGAGTCAATGATGCTGGCATACTACTCTCAGGGCCCTTCTAAAGTCCTCCATGTTTTTAATCACCAGCAACTCTAACATCTAATTAATCATTAACATTTCTCCTGCTGATCCTTCACCCTCGGGGGGGGGGCGGGGAGAACCTCGCAGAACATCTCTGTCTCACATTATCTTTGTGTCTCTGTGAGTGCTACATGGCAATAGGTGAAGGTGTCGGTCTGAAAGCTCCCTCTTCTCTGTGCTTTGTAGCAAACGTACTAAAAGCTAAACGAGAACGTGAGCGTGTGAGGACGGTGGTTGCAGTCGTAATTCTTTCCACAGAATGGGCTTTAATATTCACTTAAAGCCGAGTAATGTTACTGTCCCCTCCTGTGTTGTATAACGGCAGATTTTCCGATCATCGCGACATTAAGATTTCCATTTTTAAGGAACTGAGGGCACTTTATAAAAGTGCATTTAAGGTGTGTCTCAATCCCCTTTTTGCTCGTTTAGCTCAGGATAATGTGAGTGCACAGTAAAACGCCTGATTCACAGGGATTTTGCTTAATCCCTTAATTAATCAGCGGTGTATTTTGGGGAAATAGCTGTTATGATGGCGGATTTACTATGCTCTGTGTGTGTGTGTGTGTGTGTGTGTGTGTGTGTGTGTGTGTGTGTGTGTGTGTGTGTGTGCGTGTGCGTACCAGAATTCCTGTTGACAGGATATTTTCTGTCATTAACCGTTCCGGTTTTGCTTTTTTTTGCAGCAACAGAACGTTTGTACGTGAAAAAACGTTTCTATTTATCGGTGTTTTGTCTTCGCGGTGCAAACGAACTGTTGCACCGTTTCATCTGGACATGCGAGGGGCGACGCGGCCCACTGCCCGCCCGAGCACGAGCACGATAAACTACTGAACCTGCGGTGGATTTTATGAAACTCTGCATCCTGCAACCTGCCGCCTGCGGTTTGTTTTATTCATGCCATGAGGTCTGAGTCTGAACCCCCCCCCCCCAAAAAAAAAACTCAAATCAGAGACGTGAATGGAGCTGCAGCTGAGCAGTGTCCTCGCTGAGCGCCACGTGCCGTCTCACTGGGGGTCTCCCGGGCCTAAGCTGCACGACGGCACAACAGGTCTGTTAGTTGAAAGAGGCCGGCAGAAGATGCGCGTGTCGTCTGACTGCATGTGGACGGAGTTTTCCACCGTTACCTTGGGCTCAGATCCTTCGCACCCCTCCGTCTGCTCCCCCCTCCGCCCCCGTCTCCACCGATCGACGCCCTCTCTTACTTTCTTCTATTTTTCCTCTCTCCCTCGTCTGCGCTCTCCCTGCTCCTTTTTTCTCCTTCCCATTGTTTTCCTTTCCCCTCTCGTCTTGCTCTGCTCAGTGTGCACAGACAGGCGTGCACTTCACTGCCAGCAGTGATTTATTCTGCTTAGGCAAATGAGTGTGGCTTACAGCATGCTGCTCCCTTTCTGCTTCATCAGTACACATTGCACATAACACTGGAGCAGGTTGGAGCCTGTGGGCACTCACACAACCCCTGGAATGGATCTGAGAGACATGCTGGAGGGGGTTTCTCTCTGCTATACAATGGGCTGATGTGATTCACTTTTATGTTTTGGGTTTTTTGTGAGATGTGTAATTGAGCACGTGCAGCATGCTGCTCAGGCCCGGGTGTAATCACGGTCCCGACCATGACATCCTCAACCGGAGTCACAGGCGGACAAATTACTGTTCACGCTCACTCATTTGCTTTGTGAATAACACTTGGAGTGAATATTTCACCTATATTACACTGAGAGAGTGCCTTTATTCACTCAACTGTGATGCATCCCATGCATTTGATGCATTCACATCCAGAGAGTGAAAGACGAGAGCTGAAAGGTCAGAGAGAGCAAGAAAAAGTGCAAATAAACTCCACTGCCATCCCAGTTCATTAACACAGCTATTTGCTGTAAATTACTTCTTACGACTTTTGCATTTGTGTGTTTGGCTTCTGCATCTAAATCGTGAATTTTTGTTGTGGTTGTACATATTTACACTCGTGTCTTTTGTGTTGTTTGTGCAGCTTTTTTTGTGTTTGTTCTGTTAGTCTTTTTAAAAAAATTATATATTTGGCCTTTTTTTCATTTTGTGGAAACTTTTGAAAAAGATGCATTCATGGAGCTTTTGCACTGGTGCCTTTTCATTTGTTTCTGGGCTACATTCATGTCCAGATGAGAGAAGACGAATGTTTACTCAAAGATTTATCTTTGTTTAAAACCTGTATCTGCTTCTTACGTTAGTAACTATAACAGTAACGTAGCATCACATCTGCTGTGTTGTTTTCTGTCACTGCAGTCAAACAAAGTTGAAACGAGTGAAGTTGTCCGGAGCTTGCCGTCTCAGTGGTCTCATTGCTGGCGAGCAGCTGCGCCAGTGACAGTAAAGCAGGACACAGCTCGGCTCAGCAAACGGAGGGAGGGAGACTCTACCCGCAAACGACATTATCGTCTGAATCGTCCAGACTGGCCGGCGCATCGCAGCGACGGCTAAATGCAGCCAGAGAGCTTTTACCATTAAAACAGATGATAAAACGCAATGGAGCAGATCCCGATACAACCGCTTGATTCAATCTTTAGTCCTTTTTCAACTATCTAATGTCCAGTTCTTTCGAAGTCGAATGTGACTCGAACATATGTTAAAAGATTCCTGCTAAGAAAAGTCTCGGGCCGTTTCATCGAGGTCGACAAAAAGAAGAAGAAAGGAAAGGAGGCGCTGCCCCATGGATACCTGTGACCTGGTCGACGAGGATGCGGGAGGTGATGATGCGTCCGTACTGGGAGAACAGCTGCTCCAACTCTTTCTGGGTCATGGTCTTGGGTAGGCCGCTCACATACAGGTTGGCGTCGCGGATAGAGGCTGAGCTGGGTCGTGCATATGACACCTGTGGAGGAGGGAGGGAGGGAGGGAAGGAGGGAGGGAGGGAGGGAGGAGGAAACCAGGCTGGTGTAAGTTCAAGTGACGCAGCAGCGCTTTGATACCTCACGAAAACATGACCGGTTCGAGTCCAAACGGGATTACAGGGAGAAAGAGGGATCGTGTGTGGGAGGGGCTGTTAACAGGCAGGGGTGTGGAAGACTGGGTCCACAGGGAGGAGACAGTGGCTGTGTTTCCTCAGAACTTGTTGCCGTGGGGATTATCGTTGTTGGGAAAAGACGTCGCTGCTCAGAACGCCGGAGAGATAACACTCGGTGGAAAGTTTAGTCTCTCGAGTAGAAGAAACAGGTGTTTTACTTTGAAAGGACGGCTCGGCTAACCGCGGGGAATAGAGCTGTGAAGAAAGAAGTCAGGAGATGTTACATTTCGCTCGCAGGTGTTTCTGTTTTTTTTTTTTAAATTCCCCTGTTTAGTCAACTCATTAGAAGTCCGATTCTCAGTAAAACGCATTATTTGCTCATGCTGAAGACGTCGTTGGTGACGCTTCCCGACCGGCTTCATCCGAGGACCTGATTCTGCTGCAGCGCAAGTTGTGTGAATCCCATTACAGCTGCTGCTGACTGGAGCAGCCCTCTCTCTCTCTCTCTCTCGCAGTGCTTTCATTACTTTTGACATGTGGGCGACATAAGTCATCAAATAAGGTTAAAGTCAGGCAAATATGGTGGCCGTGCCGGCGTATCCCGTAGCAACAGCGTGGAAACCCTGCTGAACAGTTACCAGCGAGAGAATAGGCCGGCGAACAGCTGGCTGTTCCCGTTTGCTGCTTTGCTCCCGACACTTCTTCAGCGTCGTGCTCGGCTTCACGGTCTTGCTCTTCCCCCCCCTCGCTTCTCTCCCCTCTTTTCTGCCCGGATATTTTCTGTCTGCTTCCTTCCTGCCTCGCTAAACCTCCCTCTCTCTTTCACATTCTGCCTCCTTTTTTTTTTCTTCTCCTTCTTCTTCTTCCTTTGCTCCTCTCCTCTTCCCCGTGCAGCTCTCCCTCATTTTCACTCCTTGTCAGCCAACTCCAGATGTCTAATCCATCAACACCTCCTCAAGCTGTGAGCGGTATTGTGTACGAGTGTGGTGCGGTGCACGTGCCCACATGAGTGTGCGTGCGCGCACGGGGGGGGAGTTAGAAAACTAAGTGTGAAGATTAAAGTGATCACAAGCACACGCTGTATAAATGTGTCTCAGATTATGCTGCATGCGTGTCACTGTGAGCTCCTCTCACCTTTGGCACGCTGCTTCCCCTCACACCTCGGTGGGAAAGCTGCGCCGCAGCCGCGGCTGACAAAATCTGAGGTGTCATGGTGGAGCAAACTGCAGCAGCGAAACCGACTCAAAGACACTTCAGAGAGACACATCGCCCGAGAGCATGTGAATCTCTGGGCCAAGTGTTTCCTCACTAGCGTGGTGGCAGAGAGTGGGAAGGGTGTGACATGAAAGAGCGACAAACTTAATTTTAGAATTACCGCGCTGCCTTTTAATTTACCTTGTTACCTTCAGGGTTTCTGAGTCTGTTGTGGGGACAGAAAAGCAAGGAGAGAGGGTAGTGGGAGGGAGGAAATGGAGTGTGAAAGAGTGATAGCGCCTGGCAGAGATGCGGAGTTGTCTCCTGTCATTACAGAGACCGCCTTTATCTCAGGAACGACTTGAGGGGCAACCTCTTGTGTCATGAGAGTGTGAGAGTGAAAATTTGTGAACTCAGGCTGCCAGACCCAGTAAAAACCTCATGAAGTTCACACAATGTAAACAACCTTCAACTTCTGTCATCTCTCTTTTAAACCGAGGGAAAAAATCCTTTAAAAAAGGTAAATATACACGATTTCTACCCTCCTTTTCTCTTTCTCCAAGACGTTGTCGAACCTCATGAGTCCACTTGCATTAAAGAGTATTTCCTAATTTTGCTTTTTATCGCATTTCCTCTTTGTATCTGTGCAGCAACATCTTCAATATTGAAAGATAGAGTGTAAATCGGAGCTTAAATCACAGTGATTTGCAACTGCAAATTTCAATTAAATGCTAAACTCAGATTTCGGAGCCACCTGGGTTCATCCCTCCTGTGATATAATCAAACAAATGCCTGCAAGGTCCTGGAAGGACAAAGCAGAACGCCTGAAGAAGCAGTGCTGCTGCAATGCAGACGTGTGAGTACTCGTATACACATGTAGAGTTAGTAATCATCTTATTTTTTCCACCTCTCAAACACTTTTGAACCTCAGGAAACTTCAACAGACCCGAGCAAATATGACGGAAGGTCCTTTTCAGTCAAACGTCTATTACGCCTCATCGATGAAGAGGAGATCAGAGCAGGATGAAGGTCAAACACGCACAAATTCTGCTCTCCAGGGAACGACGGCGATCCCCGTGGTATTTCCCGTTGGTGAACGGGCTAATCCCATCCTATTAGATTAGATTATGCTAGATTAGATCAGATTAGATCAGATGACAGAAAGCGAGAAGCCAGGGATTACCACAAAGCAACAGATTACTGCCCAGCTTAAAAGCAACAACATACCAGCGGGCGGCGGGCAGAGCGGGCAGCGGCGGCGGGAGGAGAGAGAGAGACGACGAGGGGAGAATATTGGATGCGTTTGTGCAGCACATCTGCAAAAACAAGCTCTCCTAAGGTTCGATTCTTGGTCTTCAGGAGTGCGCGGCATCGACACCGATGCATCCATCTTACCTTTTCTGACAGGCACAGCCAAGCCTGCACATCAGTCACGCCGTTTAAAACGCAGCAACAGAGCCCTCAGTAGTTTTTTGGGGGGACCAGAGGATTGACATACTTCTTCCCTTTTCACTGGCAGATATCTATGTAATTCCACCTTTACAGGCTGACATTTAGGACCTCATTAGCATATCAACCACAGTCACAAGCTTTATGTCTCGCTGATTCAAGATGGTCCCTTTATTTCCGAGGCTCATGCATGTTAATCCCGTCTCGCCCCGCAGCACCTTCGCCACCAGCATAACTCTCTCAAAAGGCTCCTCACAGCAGAAGGAAGTTGTAACTTAGCGTCGACGTGACCCGCACAAGTTTTTACGATGCGATATTAAATGATCGAATTTCACATTTCAAAGTGTTTCTCTGTCACTTCCAGGATTTGTTTTGAAGGTGTTTGTGATGTGATTATGTTTTGGAAACGTCAGGCTGCGCAAGACGCGAGTTACCTTGATTGTTTTGGTCTGAAGTCTGAGTCCATTTAACGTGTTGATGGCTTTCTCTGCGTCCTTTGGATCGATGTAGTTGACGAAGCCGTAGCCCAGACTCTGTCCTGCAACAGAAGAGCCAGAGAGGAGAAAAACTTTACCCTCCATTCCCTTTCACACCTCCATTCTTTCAGCGCGCTCGTCGACATGAAAACACATTTTAATTTAAGCTCATAATCCTGCTTACACATTTGTGGAGGGACAAAGAAACCTTTTATAATTTACATACATTTTGCAGGATTAAATTCGTAACAGCACCATATCTCACACCAGCTGACAAACCTACACTCTGTTCGGTGATTTGCGCCAGTTTTTTTCCTTCTTCTTCTATTTTTTTTTAAAGCTTGGCAGTCGACACTGGAAAATAACGCTTGGATTTCTCAGGGAAACAGCAGACTTTGACCAGAGCTGGTCTGGGTCCAACGTGTCCTCTTTGACTTCCACCTCTCGGGACAACATGTGTCCTTTCCCAGACCAGCGCGGACCAGCGTATCTTCACCACTGCTGACATGATCGCGGTGACTCCTGCCGGCAGCGCCACGCAGTCTTGGTGTGACTTTCGTCAACAACGTGTCACGTGCAGCCTGCTTTGTTGCCGCGACTGTGCACATTGGTACTATGAAACGTGATGAATGAGGCAGCCGCTCTGTGCGTGCGCATGTATTCTCTGCTCCTTTACTCTCTCATCAATCGACTCGTGATGAGAACGCTGCTGTTAATGACACATCAACAAAACCGTCTGAACTTTATGTTTCTATGCTGTTGCTGCTGACTGGATTTGGCAGGTGTAATTCCCATCACCAGTAATCTTTTGCTGTTTGTATCAAAATAAATCCCCAAAGTTCCACTCTTCAGGTTAATCGAGCCTCCTGGCCGTATATCAGTCATTATTCCAGTGATCTCTGGGACTTCTGCAGTGCAGTCTGCTGCTCGCAGCGTGTCACACGTTTCTCTCCAAAAACACACAGTGATATGAAGTGACAGATGTTAAAAGTTGTTACCCTGGAAACGGCGCCGAAAAGCTGCGCAGCTCCTGAGCTAAAAAGTCCAAATCAATCCAGGCAGACGGAATATTAACGGTTATGAAAGGGTTAAAAAAAATGATGTTATATTTCACTTTAATTTCAGTCGTTTCTTCCCGGACAGGGAATATGACTTGACCTTTCAGTTGGGACTTGCTCGTACTGGTGATCGTGGAGACTGTTGTGGTTACGCCAGTGAAAAAGGGAGGTGGTGAGGCGGTGTTGCAGATGTTTTCCCACTGGCTGCATGGGGGGTGTCTGGCGAGTGGATGACTCCACACTGCCTGTGGGTGTGTGCGTGTGTGTATGTGTGTGTGCGTGCGTGTGACTTTGTGGGCTTATGTGTGTCTGTGGGTTACTCCGCTGTGGGCTTGCGACCTACTGTGTCCTATTTTGTGGGTCGTATTGAAGATGAGTCGAGGAAGACAGGAGGTTAAACGCCGCTAAACTTAACCTCGGCAAAACCATCCCAGTCGTTACCAACGTCTCTGCTTCTTGCTCTGATGCTGTGTGAAAC
>JAUESF010000052.1:10674735-10686425 GCA_032274765.1 Malacoctenus tetranemus
ACACACACACACACACACACACACACACACACACACACACACACACACACACACACACACACACACACACACTTGGTCTCCTTTGCTCAGCCAAACTGTAGGCGGAACTGGAGCCATTTGTCCACTGGCTAAATCCCAACTCTGCACCAACGCATGCAGAAAATTGGTGAGCATCTTGACTCTGGAGATGACACTTCAATTTGTGCGGTACCAGTGACTGGTGCTCTGCAGTTCTCCCCTTGTGGGGGTGTGAGATCAGCTGGACACCTGCCTAGCTCTTTGGCTTAGGCCCGGAGCACCGGGGACCAGGCCTTGGAATTGAAAGCCTGGCCTCGTCTGTCAGCCCGAGTCCCCGTCCCTTCGCCCCGGCCCCGGCTTGGCCTCTCCGGTGCTCATCACGGTTCCTCTCGCTCCACTCCTGTGCCAGGAGCGGTCCCTTGCTCGGTGCCCCTGACCCCTATTTCTCCATCCAAGCCTGAGCTGCAAGTCAATGCAGTGCCACCATCCCGACAGAGGTCTAGGACGGCATCAAATCCTCATCAATGCCCTGCCAGCCTTTGTTCCACTCGGAGCCGCCGCAGCCAGCACTTCAGCCTCCAGCCTCACAAATCAGTGAAACGTCTGCGTTGTGCGGCGCTGTCTGTGTTGCTGTAATCTCTGGGTGTGACTGATGTGAGTGATCATTGCAGAGGCCCTCACTTTGGACATTTGCATGAGATAGAAAGCCTGAACTCCAACTCATCTCCAGCACATCAGTTCATCCTGAAAACGAAGGCTGAAGTTGGAGGTTTGAAGGAGAAGCGACAGGAAGCGCTGTCACTCAAACAGTGACTGACGTCCACAGTGACCAGTCCGTGATCCTTCCTCCTCTGACACACCAGAGGCTCGACCCAAACTTTCATGATGATCACTGTCTGTTACTTTTAATTGAAGCGTCATGTTTTGAGAAGAAGACTTCCTCCATCCTTCTTATGGTGTTTGATATTGCTAGGTACAGCAGACAGGAAATGCATAAATATCCAACTATATGTTTCTCTAGCTTATAAGGAAGGAGGCTCATAGTTTATGTTTTTATTTCAAATGTAGATTAATAAGTTTGACCAGGTGTGTTTAGAAGGGCACTGCGAGCTGACAACGTTTGGCCGTCTTTCACGTGTTGTTTCTGGGGATCATTCGCTTTTTATTTTGTTTTTTGAAACAGAGAAAAAACCTTGTCCTCTTATGTCCAAGCTGCCATTTCACAAAACACAGAAGATCACCTTCTGTTTCTCTGTTTCCTCGAACACAAATTAACATTTTACTCACTGTGACTTTCCTCAAATGAGTCTAAGTGACGCTGCAGCGGCGCCATGATGAAAACCTGGCCCGGCTCAGGAACAGCTCGTGTTCCCGAGCTCGGCTCGGCTCGGCTCGGCTCGGCTCGTTTTCCGCGTGGCGGCTGAAGTCGCTTTTAGCCGGGGCGGGGACGGAGATAGAGGACGCGGAAAAACAGACAGCAAGGCAGGCAGAGCGGAGCGGAGCGGAGCGGAGCAGGCAGGCTGATCCGACTGAGTCAGCACCATGTGTCACGAGCGAGGACACCACCTCCACAAGTAGCTGGCAGGTGAACGCGGCCGCGCACCTGCGCCGGCAGCCAGCCATTTCACTGGAGCCCGCGGCTATCTTTAGAAACATGCACTAAGACACACCAGGACGAACATAAACAAACATATGCAAACATGCACAAAGATCCTCACAACTCCCCAACTGTATACCTGTTACTGTGCCCACCTGCATGTGTCAGGTCAGAGATAAGCAATTCAGCAATGCCACGCTACTGCAAGCAGCTATAAACAACTGTACGTCCCCCGCTTCTCTGGGCCTGCAGTCATGCTCTCTGTCTATATCTGGCTTAAAAAATTCTAATAAAGGGATCAGCTCAGCAACAAACTTGCTTACAAACTTGGGCGCGCTCATTTGACTGAACTCAATTTTCAGCGGAAGTCACAGCAGGAGTTCTAATTAAAACGGGGTCCGGGGCTGAGAAGTGGCAATATTGGCTCCGTTGAACAGGTATTTAAAAAGGCTCGAAACAGCCTGGAGGCGAACGATAAGGCACAAAACCTACAGCACGGCACTGACGCACAAAAACACGAGATCCAGGCAGGAACACTCGCCTGGCTGCTGAGCAGAGGCAGAGATCCTCCTAATCTAATCACTGCCCCCTCCACCCCCCCACCCCCCACCCCCAGCCCATCAGTCGCATCTCAGACATAGCCTGCTCACCATTGTGTGTGTGTATGTGTGTGTGTGTACGCCTGCCTTCCTGCCTTGCAACACAGTACAGCTAAACCATGTACACGCCGACTGACCGATGTATTTGACAATGCATTCCACAGGCTTTGGGGTACTAAGTATATGTTATCGTGTGCGTCTGTGTGTGTCGAGCCGAGATGGCTATTGATTCTGCTCTGAGCCGCGGCTCAAACAGTCAAACGGCTGCGAGGGGGGAAAGGACAGCCGTCCGTCATCCGTCCTAACGAGGCCGACGCTCTGATGGCGAACGACTGGAACCTCCATGTGGAGGCTCAGGAAGTTACTGATAAAGCCCCAAACTTTAGAGCCCTTCTCAGGAGGCTGAACGTTTCACAATCTCCCCCGACCACGCTGAGTGATTGCTATTGTGTTGCATAAGTTGTATGTGATATTGGATTTTAGGAGTTTTTTTTATAATTCTGGTCTCGTTTGAATATTCAGCCACATTAATCACCATGCAAACTTGATTTCCTCCCGTCTGGAAAATGCTTGTCTTTTGAAGATGCTAATTTCATACAATTTAGGTCACTTTCGAAAATGCTGTGAAGTTGCCTTGTTCTGGTCGTTGCGCAATCAATTCGGGGGGTTTGACTTGCCCATCTTCTGTGAAAATCTAATCTCGGTGTAACTTGATGTGAGAGTGGTGCAATCAGAAATGGCTTCTACTGCAGCAGGCAGCGAGGGGAGCGAGACACAAAAGCCGACATGTATACCAGCACAGCTCACAGATGAGGCCTGCGGCACACCAGCTAAACCATTAAGTGTGGCGTGCATTCAAACGAGCAGATTAATCCCCCCCACCGCCGTACAGTGCGGAGTAATTGAAAATGCCCACAGGAGACTATCTCTGTTCATATAGTGTGGCGCGCGGCGAGGACACCACGTATAGGAGGTGGCGGCTGATTGCCGTAGAAAATTCTGCAGCGGCGTTTCAGCCGAACAGCGTGCGCCCGAGAACCGTGCGTGTGCGAGATAACGCAAATCTATCCCTCCGCTGTTCCCATTTTCTCCCCCCTTCCTTCCTCTCCCCCTTACCCCCAATACGAAGCTGACAGGTAGCAATCACGCCCGCTGCTGACGTTTATCGCGCCCGATAATCATGGAATATCACACGGCCTCCGTTCCCGTCCGGCTTTGCCGCGCAGGACGGGCGGCGTTCTGTTTGATTGGGAGGTAATAAGCAATGACCACGATAATCCGTGTTCCTTTTTTGTGACCAACACCCCCCCCTATTATCAGAATTACCATCCCGTACCTCTGTGGACTGGCGGCTGCCGGTGGGTAACTATCTCCGCTGTCACATGGGCGAAAACCACAAAAAGCAGAGTGAACCTGTGAGTGACGGCGGCCAAATTTCAGGTTTTATCCACCTGCCCGCGCCGCGTTCATTTTATATGCCAGAGATTGCGCTTGCTTTTAAATGAAGTGTGTCAGCTCAAATTTTACGATCATAACGTTCATTGGCCCTATCTTTATGAGTCACCGGTCACAGCTTAAAGGAATGGAGGGCGAGCAGCATCCCCAAGGGGAGATGGGAGTGCTGCAGCAGGAGGTATCGCAAATTTAATTGGTTTGATAAATCCCACTTTATATTCAGATTTTGTTTCAATGCGATTGTAAAGCGGAGCTCAACAAAAGAATCCCTACATATTCAAATGACTTGTCAGAAACAATCGAACGTCGACGACGGCGTCTTGTTGCGTGGAACTCCCAACCTCGTCTTTCCTCCCTGAAGCCCACGCAAACTGTGTCTGAGAAAGGCAAACGACCCCTCCTGTAATTGCATCCCTGTGTGGAGTGCCTGGGAATACTATGGATTCACAATCGTTGCACATTGGCAGTAGTGTTCGTAAAGATTTTCTTGTGAACGCTCTGCGGATTGCAATTCTTCACGGACCTTTTGGATCTTTCACGTGCACGTTGGTACCGATCAGAGGATGAAACCCATCGATCATGGCCGAGTTCCTGTAATTAACTTAGCATTGAAAGTGCTAATAATTACTACTCTGTATTAATGGCTGGAGTGTAAAGGAGCACCACCAGCATGTTGTACTGAACACACAATTGATAAACACAGGAGACAACAGGAGCTGCTCTGCTAAACACCTGCTGTGTGCAGCACATGACCCAGCACGGCGTTGAGCTGAACTCAACTGCTGCCTGGTTCGAGTGCTTGCTCTATTTTTTTTCATTGGCCAACCATTACAGTGAAGCCACACACACACACACACACACACACACACACACACACACACACACACACACTGGGTTGGATTTGGATTACAGAGACACATGATGAAGTTTAGTGGTTTCAGACACTGATAGCATGGTGGGATTTTTTGTTATTGTTGAACAAATTTACTTTGCGTTCGTGTGGAGGTGTTTCTGCCCGGGGGTGAATTTTTAAAGGGAGTAAAGTTTGAGAAGAACTGTGCGAGAACGCGACCTTCTGCATCTCCTCTCCTGCCGCTCTCTGATGCTCCTTCAGTCCTGGTTTTACCACACGAGGTTTTGGTTGCTCCTCTCGCTGAGTTGGCGCGCGCTATGTGATGCCATGTGAGATGCTGCATTTGTAGACCCTAATGTGTCTATTACCAAGCACAATGGAGCCATTTTGTAGCATGTTCAGTTGCATGTTCAATCTATAATTCATCTGGCTACAGAAATGCATAAATGTTTAATATTTCGGAGGCGGTGAGGCCTGTCGAAAGTGTGACCTTGAAACGTCCTTTAAACATCACACAGCAACAGCACTGGGGCCGGTTAAGCTGCCAAAACCAAACAACAGGCACAATGTGCGCACACGCGCTCACTCACTCACTCACTCACTTTCACACACGCACAAATATACACAAACACACACACACGCACACATGCACGCACACCGCCTGTCTGCCTGCTGATGCTCTCCGCCGCTTTCGCTTCTCTTTTTTCCTGGGATGCAAAATGCAGATGAGACGAGTCAGCCGCTTGTGCACAGTCTCAGGAGAAACTGCCAGTCAAATCCAAACATCTGTGTGAATACCAAAACACACAGGGTACAGTGGAGGATGAGAGAAAAAGAGAGGGAGGAGGGAGGGGTGAGAGACGGCGAGAAGATGAGGGAGCGCGCGGATGGGAAAGAATGAGCAGTAAAGTAGCTCGGAAAGCCAGTGTTCCTCTCTCCTTCTGTATTTCTGACTGAACAAAGAGCTATATACACATGAATACCTCCTTCCTCCCACTGTATTTTCCATCGGGATATTTATTCTGAAAAGCAGCGATGCACAACAAGGGCTCGGTCCTGTGTTTGCTAGTGGGCTGAGGCGCTAACACTCCCCAGCTGATTATGTGTCTGTCTGTAGCAGTTTGAGCCGCTGCCAAAGGAATTAGGTCTAGTATTTGTGAATGCTGCTCCCCTCACAGCAGAATGCCTCGCCATGCCTCTCAGAATTCGAGCTTTTTAAAGAGCGAGGAAGGAAGAGGGAAAAAAAAGAAACATTTTAAATAAATGAAGGAAATCACTGTGGAAGCCTATTAAATTTTCAACGTGACCGTTTTGTGAGTCTTCATGTGTGTTTAGGCTTCACACAAAAGGAATATTTAAAAACCAAAGCGTGCTAATTGGGACAGAGATTGTTACAGCGGCTTCTTATTCAAACAGGCTTTTGGCTCATTAACTGCTTCCATCCAGCTTTTGTCTGAAGGAAAGTGGAAAAGACATTTGAAAGACAACAAAATATTTGGCAATCTCCAGAACGACGCCGCGGCACCACAACACCGATAGCCGGCGTACTGCGCCCACTTGAAGTGTGCCAGAGCCACAGAGTGCGAAACACAAAGCTTTGGGGGATCTCCGCAGGGTCGTGTCACACGCACGTCGAATCTTCCCTCTGTGAGAGGAGATGCGTTTCAAAACACCAGCAAACTGGGTGTTTCTGTTTGTACTTTCATTCGATTACAAAATAAGCTTCATATAAGAGCATAAGTTTAATACATCTAACTGTGGTGGGGATTTAAATAAAGACACGTTTGACTTTTCACATCGTCAGCGCCTGTCAGGCTTCTCACTGAACTTTTTCAATATCTAAGGATTTAAATGTCCACTTAAAAGTTCAGCATTCTGCCAAAAATCAGCCCTGAATGTGTTGCGACATGTTTGTGTTCAGTAAAAATGTTTGTTCTTTACGAGTTATTCTTTCTTGATCTTTCTTAGTGGAAAAACACTGATTTTTTTCCACATAACCTAAAGCATAGGCCAAACCAAACAATGCTTGCATACAATCGTGCAGGAACTTCCTGTTTTGCTGACAAACGGCATCAAACCCAAAGGATCAACTCAGACCACTGAACCTGGCTCACATAATTCTTTCGTAAAGTTTTGCATTGAGCATTTTATCACACTGTTTCGACTCCTCGGTGTGTCTGCATCTGGCATAAGAAATGGAGGGTGATGACAAGCGATGCACAACATGCACAGCAACACGTGTAAACATTTAAAAACAGAAACACAAAGCCACCGTTTGACATTTGAGCTAATTACTGTAAATGTGAATACCTCCATTACAACCTTGGCTTGTTTGAATTAAAAAAAAAACAATAAAAGAAAAACCTAATCAGCGCAATTAATGGCAACACAGCTCTGACTTTGCCCTCTCGACACATGCTATAGCTGTGCTAAAAGCCTCGTCCACAGCGTTTGCTTCTTTCCTCTAAAGAAACGTCAGAATAAGGTAAAATATACTGCAAGCCAGAGAGGACGTCCAAAAAAGGCAACTTTTCTTTGACTGAGAATGACTTGTGAGTTTCTAGCCTGTTGGGCACCACCACATATTTTTGTAATCAGACACCACACAAACTTGCTTCTTTTCATTTTTTTTTTTTTTTTTTTTTTTTACAAAAAAGCGAATCAGCGCGTCGGGCCCAGGAGGGGAGCTTTCAGGAAGCATAAGGAGGCTGCTGAGGCTCTCGGTGCTCTGTGATGAATAACTGAGCGGGGCTCTGGTCTGGGTGGTCTGACTTAATTTGTTAGCCAGTTAGTTTTATTACAGGGAGCTTCAAATGGTGAGGGGATTATCGTGCTTTTGACCAATTTATTTCACAGCAGTCAGAGCAGTGAAGGATGAGAGCAGAAATGATCATGGTGATGGTGTAATTACAGTAAATTGGTGCAACTCTCCAGATATTGCTATTTTTGTTGTTATTATTTAGGACTGTGTGTGGGACGGTCAGGAATATGAAGCGCTTGTCGACGTTTTGTTGGTGTTAGATCAGTTTTCACAACAAACCGCCGGGAATCATCTTAATAACAAATGAAGACGACTTATCCCTGTGAGTCACAGCGAGGTGATGTTTGTGCATAGGAACAGGAGCAATAAGATTAGGGAGCAGCTGTTCCTCTGCCTGCTCCTCGCCTCCCCGTCTCCCTCCCTCGCTCACTCTGTGTACTTGCTTGGTGTTTAATCAGGCTCAAGTTAACCATGTCACTCTACATCTGGACACGCGTCACTCAGCCCTCTAATATACACATGCTTCAACACAACCATGCAAAAAGCATTAGCGCAGACGTACAAAACACGGCACGGCCTATCGGCTAATCGAGCCGGTGGATGATCCCTCCCTCCTCATCTGATTTAGTTTTATCTCCTCCACTTTCCCACCAACTCCCAACCATGCTACACCTCCACCCCCCGAGCACCCATCCCCGTCTTATGCGTCTGATCTTCAGTTTTGGTTAAAATCACGGAGCGCATGGACGGCGCGCTCTGGCTAATAAATTCCTCACACACCCACCCCATTAGCATTGATGTGTAACCTTGGAGCTCATGGTGTTCCGCCTGAGGGTAATAGAACCACGGCGTGCTCCTGCGTGCGTGCGTGTGCGCGCGCGCCACGCGATGGCCTGCCTATAGTTCAGGGCCCCCACTGGCTCCCGTCAGGAGCCCCGCGCGCCCCCATCTCCTGCCTCTAATCCTGATAAGCATTCGCCTCCGTCGCCGCTCTTTCTCATTCCCCTCGCGTGTCCGTGTTTTCTTTCAATCTCCGCACTCGTCCTCTCCAAAAGACAGAAAAACAAGATACACTCTGACTCCCCGGATCCTCCACCAGGCCTCAACACCTGAGCTACGCCCCCAAAAAAAGCAATATCACCAAAAAAAAAGAGGAGGAGGGGGGGGAGTGTTTCTCTAATTAGCATTTTGATTACATCCAGTGAATAGTCGTCAGCACACAAACAATCAAACATTTACTTGCTGACCGCTAATGCATCCACCAGTCTTTATGCTAATGCCAGAGAGAGCCGGTCCACCCTGCAGATGGAGAGAGCCGTTAGGAAAACAGATGGACGCACCGAGAATGCAAAAAAACTAGCGTATTGATTCTCCGGTCAAAACGGTGACGCATTTGCGATGAAATCCAACTCCGTCTTACAGTGGACGACAGGTGAGAGCGACAGGGGGATGAAATGGCTGCTAGTTTTGTTAGCCAACATCTCCATCGGTGGCTGGGGACGGTGATGGATGAGTGAATAAATGGATGTTAAGTCTCGGCGAGGTGAGCGCCACCCAACACTTGCATATCTTACAATTATCCCTCTCATGCACAAATAAACACGTTTACTCAGATCACTGAGCGGCACAAAACTTGAGACAATGCGTGTCATTATAATCTATTGTAATCCAGGCGTGAGCACGCAACTCCGTCACACCTACTCCATCTTTCTTTAGCGCTGGCACAACACATGGGCAACACACCCTCGGACTCCGTACACAAGCGGCGTGACAGATTACACGTCTACCGAAATAACTTACACACAGTACTTTGCATACATGAATAGCAGAAGTCAGCGCGCAACAACAGTACACGCTGGGAGAAAACAATGTGCAGTCCACCTCTGCTGCAGCAGCAGCAGTACGGGCAGGTAAATGATTCAGAGTGGTGCAAAGGCAGAAGAAAGGGGGGGACACCTGCACCCCCAGCCTCCACATGAAATAGGTGCTGCTCCCCTGATTAACTCGCTCCTCCTCCTTGCCTTCCTTTACCTCCACACGTCTCCCATTAACATGATCCCTGGCTCTGTCCCTCCATCTGTCTTCCTCCATTTCTCATTTTGCCCAGACAGCCGATCCCCCCCCCCACCACCACACACCCTTCCCTCCACCCCCCCTGCGATGCTAAATCCCCTCTTCCTCCCCGTAAGGAGGAACTTACCGTTCTGCACAACAAATAGTTCAACAGCATTGCTGCATTCGCCGCGCCGGCAGAGTGGGAATACATGTGGCTGACAGTATATTTACAACTCCGCTGTGCTGGAGCCACTCCAGGCTGCTCTAAATGAACCAACGGTTGGCGGTGTAGAGTGGAGTGTGGCGGCAGCCTGCCGGCAGCCTTTCCTTACCATCTTAAACCCATTCCACTCCATTTGGGAGATGCCGGCCGTTGTCTCACGTTCTCTCTCTCTCTCTCCCTCTCTCTCTCTCTCTGTCTCTCTCTCCTCACACACCAGCTACAGCAGCGCCTTCCGAAAAAGAGAGTCCCCCCCGCTGCCGTTCCCTGTCTTGCTGTCGCCTCGTCTCCTGGCACTGGGTCCTCACTGCTCCCCCTCACGCTGCCTCTCCCTCGCTGCTCCTAACCTGAGTCTCGGCGGCTGGCGGGGAGCGCAGCAGTGGATGTGCATCGCCTTCTTCCACAGATGCTGAGAGGAGAATGGTGAGTGTGGATGAGAGTGCTGGGCTGCAGCAAGGCTCCCTCCCTCCCTCCCTCCTCCCTCCCTCCTCCCTCACCCCCTCCCCTCCTTCCTACAACCACCCGCCCAGTCGCCTGCTCAGCTGGAAGGTCAGAGCCCGCCCACACGCCCCCCCTCCCCCTCCCCACCCTCCTCTTCTCCCCACCCCAACTCTGCAACCACCCTCTGATTGGCTTCTTGGCTCGCCCGTCAGCTCCTGGCCTCCCTCCCCTCCCCTCAGTGTTAACACCTTCGCTCTCCGGCTGGCTCCGAGCCCTCGCCGGCACACGCCAGCCTCAGCCTGGTTTGGCAGAGAAAAGGCTTTCTGAATCACAGCAAAGCAATCAATCGCTGCTGAGGTCTGTGCCTGAGCCTGAGTGAGCCAGGCAGCGCGGCGTCGGAGCGCAGCTCCGCGAGAGTGATTGCAGCCCCGGGCGCTATGGTAATAGGATGCCTGCGCAGCACTGTGTATATAAATTAGCTATTACTGGGTGCGTGTTAAAAATCCCCAGTACATTTTACACCACTGAGCACACGGTCTGTCCCGCTCCACGTCGCTCCCGCGGAGGCGCGCACCTTTACGCGCCACAAAGCGGGAATCACGCCGATCCAAACTATTGAATTCTGGGTGAAGCTTTTACTAGTTTTCTTACAGCTTTTCGACAAATACCAGAGTCCGACACGGACTCTGAGGTGAAGGTGAATTTCTTGATGACCCGGATCAGAACGAAACACGCCCGCATAAAGTCGTGCAAACACCTGTCCGAGTGAGTGGAGCCCCCAAACACAGGTGACAGTCCGTGGAGACGCTCGGAGGTTTCCGAAAGCAACTGTCGGTGTTTACCTTGTAAACAATGCATCTAGCCGTTGACACCTGTCTGCCTGCCTGTCTGTCTGTCTGCCTGTCTGTCTGTCTGTTTGCCTGCTGCGGAAGTCGTTGCAATGTAAAGCTCCGCCGGTCGCAGAAATCCCGACGCACGCGTCGCGCGCTCCGGCTCCCACTCACCATGACCATCCTCGTGCAGACTGCCGGTGCTGGAGAGGCTGACGGTGTCCTTCAACTACCACAGGCGGTAAAGTCGGCGAGGGGAGTCGGACGCGGCGGCGGCGAGGGGCGGCGAGGGACGGCGTGTCAGAGAGGATGAATGAACCGACGAGTCAGCAAAAGGGCTGCAAACCCCCCAAAAACTCAACAGCCAGAGCGTGGGCGAGCAAGACCTGCCGCGCCGTCCCGTGCGTGAGAGAGAGAGAGAGACAGAGAGAGAGAGAGACAGAGCGAGAGAGAGCGAGAAGTGAAAAGATGAAAGAGACACGTGTCGTCGGTCGAAAAAAAAGAAAAGAAACCAAAATAAAGAGCGCGCTATGAGCAGGAATCCACTCGGAGGGAGAGACACGGAGCGAATCCACCCTCTACCTTTTCCCAAAAAGCCATTTATGGAGTGTCCAGTCACCTTAACGCGCTCGCTGATTGGCTGCGGAGGCGCGGGCGAGGCGGCGCGCTCGCGGAGGAGAGTGGAGGAGGCAGGCAAACCTCGTGTGGTCCACGACGTGGGGTCCGCGGAGGGGCGGGAGCGTCACGCGGGGAGGTGGTGGATGCCAGAAAGCAGCTAAGGTGATTTTGCGTGTGTGTGTGTGTGTGTGTGTGTGTGTGTGTGTGTGTGTGTGTGTGTGTGTGTGTGTGTGTGTGTGTGTG
>JAUESF010000052.1:10687516-10698028 GCA_032274765.1 Malacoctenus tetranemus
ACGCCATGTGTAGACCCCCCCCCCCACCACAAAGAAAACACGGCCGCAGCCTATCTCCATTTTACTTCTGCCTCTACAACGACACAACCCAGCAGCTCAGACCCACTCCAGCACACAGCTTTATGAAGCTTCTATTCTTTATCATGCAGTGTTTAGTTACACCCCCCCACACACACACACACATAAGGCTGGACAATTGAAGCATTTTGAAGTGCAAACTTTCAATCAAGGGCTGCTATCAAGTTTCTAATCACACCGATCAGCGTTTTAATACTTAGTGAGACTTTGTTGACGTGCAACTTTTAATTCTATAATCTTTACTCCCAGTAGCCGGTCTGCTGGGCTCGGTTCGACCCTCCTCCAGTCCGTAGCTCACACAGACAAGAAGAGGGAGCTCTTGCTTCCTTTACCACAGACACCTGGCAGGCAGTCGCCGGAGCTCCATGCACACACGCCGTCCACACACACACATACACATGTAACAGCAACACACATGTTGCTTCATAACTTCGTGCACCCACCTCGATTCACACTGAGCCCCACTCAAACGCCTGACGATACAAACTGCTGGTCTGCCGTTGCTCTGCTTACATCAGTGTGTCGCCTAAAGATCAAAACATCCCCCGTTTCTCAGCACATTATCAGCTGTTTTCGTCCTGCTTTTCTGCAGCAGAGCAGTAAGAGGCTGTCAGCACGTCAACTCTCATTCTCATGCCCCCCCCTCCCCCCCCCTTTTTTTTATACAGCTCGCCTTCAGCCACAAGAAGCCAGAGACAGAGCTAATGCAACTAATGGACATCCATTAGGCTAAGACACATTTTTCCTCTCGCATTACATCCAGATATAAGATGGAAATATTACACTCGTAATGTGAAAAGTGTGACAGCTAGAAGATGGAATTTCTGGTGTAGGTTACGTTTATGGATTGCAATGAAAATAGAGTCGCAGCTCAAACATGATTTCATGGTTCAGACATTAATATCGTCTCAAATGCACAAAATGGTTCCAGATGGAAAACACAACACACGAGTAATTGATGGACGAGAAACATCACGAGCTGCCTCTTTCCAGCTTCTTTTGATTTGTTCATAATGTTGCTGGAAGTGGTGACACTTGATCAAAAGACTAAAGGAACTAATTAGGACCAGACATGTCAGTGGCAGCTATATTCATGCTCTATAGAACCCAAACGTGCTGTGTTCTACCCAGCTGGTCGGTCACGACTCACAAGAAGGATGAATGTTTATAAATGAGGCTCCACCTCCCAGGCCTCGGACTGACAGTGACGTCGAACCAGGGGACGATTCCCCCCCAAGAACCCCCCCCCTAACAATGAGCAAGTTGTCCTCTCTGCACAGGTTCTTCTCTCTACATACTGCCTGCGGTTTAGAACCCTCCACCATGTTCTGTGCACTGACACTAGGATGCATTTTCCATCGAGTCTGGTGCAAACAAAACCACACTGCACATGTTTATACAATGCTGCTTGGTAGTTTTCAACCATACACTCCAGTAGGTATTCAAATGAGCTCCCATGTGGAAACACTGGAGAGAAAAAAAAACAGTGGTACGACCAAGGAGGGAGTAAAAAAAAAAAAAGAAACACAGGCAGGAGATGTAGCAGTGGGAGTGATATGACTCGTCGTGGCAGACAAAAAGGAGAGCCACGAACAAAAGCACCCCAGTCTCACTGCTTCTTCACTGACCTCTCCACCTGTCTGGTTAGCTACAGCTAGCTGGCTAGCCTGGCGGAACCATGTGCCTGACATACTAATGAGGATCCACACTTGCACGCCCTCAATTAAGCCCAACAGACACACACACACACACACACACACACACACACACACACACACACGCACACACGCACACACGCAGAGGGAGAGAGAGGGAGAGAGAGAGAGAGAGGAGTGGGAGAAGAGAAGATGGGTTGAACAAGCTCCCTATTGTTTCAGACAGAATAAAATGTGCTGACACTTGCAGTCTGGAGATTTGTACTGATCGTACTGTATATAACAAAACAGAGCGAAAGTAATATAGAATCAGACACAATGAAAACGGATTTAAATAGAAGTGCGTCCGTCTCCCTTTGTTGTGCGCTTCTTTATCTCTCCCGCCATAGAGCGGAGAGAGAGAAGCAAAATTTGCAGCTGAATAGTGCGGGCAACAAACCCCTCGGTCTTCTGTCCGTCTTGTTTCCTTCTGCTCTGACCTTTCCAGTCTAATAAAGGCTTTGGGTCGGACCCAGGAAGAGACGTTTCGCCCCCAATGGTCAATGATATTCCCAGCCAAACCTTGTTCTCATTGTTGCTTTGTAATTCCCCGCGGTAAAGAATAGCTAATCAGATCCACCTACTAATCTCTTTTTTGTATTCCGTCAACTTTTAAATGCTGCCGTGTGAAGGCAGTAAAAAAACGTGGGTGATTTTCTCCTTTCATTATGGACTCTGTTCGTGTGTGTGTCTGTGTGTGTCTGTGTGTGTGTGCGTATGTTTTTTTTCCCCCTTCCTCTGTTACGTGATGCAAATATTCCTGCTCTAAACGAGAGCATGATTTGAATAGTCTCGCACAATCGTCGTGCACTGTGTGTCATTGTGCTCGATTGCTCCACAGGACCGCGATTTCAGGGAGCAATGAAAGTGACTAGCTCGCCACTTCTCTGTAAATTAGCTATAAACACAATCTGTTCTTTCCAGCGCGCGTCGTCTCGCGGACTGCATGTGGTTATAATATACAGACTCGTGCGTAAGATGGAAGCATATTGGTGCTGTGTACCAGTTAAGAATACACACTGTGCATTATAATACAGCGCGCGGACAGATGGAAGGAGTGGCTGAGATAATCTATCAAGGGCGTTCATGTTGAGATACTTTACAGTCTGGATGTTGCAGATATTGCAGTGTGGCTTGTTATTGCACAGATCCAGCCTCCTTCTGGTTTTAGTTTATGTGCACATAATTTGCAACGCAGCTTTGAATAAATGTCAAAAAAGTAATTAATGCTAATGATAGAAAGGGCTATTCCTCTCTCTCTCTCTCTCTTTTTTATTGGCATTTCCATTCCGTCGGTCTTTGCACAAAAAAGCGCATCAAGTTGATTGGATGCATTATTTGGCCTTTTAGATGATGACTGATACTAAATAGTTTTTGAGAAGGTAAATGATATTTCTTCCTCTTGTAACATTTTGAAAGTTAAAAAGCTTTCATGGCTGTAGCCCAGCGGGGCCAGCGGGGCTGTCAGCAGTGTGAAACTCCAATCTCACTTATTGCCTCTGGCTCATATCCATAAACACACACAACCCAAGCACAACTGAACACAAACATGCACTGAAACTTGAGGATGCACAATGAAAAGGAAGAAAAAAACAACAACACGTGATGTTTCACTTTCTGAAGCGCTGCCTTCAGGCACAGCGTTGACTCCCGGACCACTAAAGTCTGCAGCCTCCAACCTGCTAATATTGAAAGCAGAGAGCGGGCTAATTGTCATGAACTCCCCCTGCCCTCCCTTCAGCCCAGCCTCTCCTCCCTAAACCCCTCCCATTCGCAGACGCTAATGGATTAACTGCAGGCTGTGTTCTTCCTTCCTCTCCACGCCGGCTCCCCTGCACAAACTCAAGACGCTGCCACGCCCAAAAATATCTGTTGACATTAAACTCTGAGGTTGGAGCTCTTCGGTGTGCAAAAGGGTACCGCACAGCACCGACACACAACATACCCTTTAAGCAGCCGACACGCTGTCTGAACATCACACATGTGAAAAAGCAGGCGAAGCGAGCGTACGCGGTATAGCAGGTTCAGTTTGAATATTCAGCGTGCAGACAGTGATAATTGTGGATGCTCTCGGTTTGAGTCTTGTTAACTGTCAGACGCGGTGTTTCAACACCTGTCTTATGTTTCACTCTGCATAATAAGGCTTCTATTAAAAGGAGGAGAAGTGGAGATGCCAGCTGAGGTGTGAGCTCGAAGTGCTAGAAGAAAATACCATGAGGAAAAACTTTTGTTTAGCAGGAATGAAGAAAAAAAACCAACTCATCTCGGCTAATGCCAGTCAAGTTCACCGCAAAATTAATGCAACCAAGGACACGGGAGCAGGGAAACACAATCTGAGGCGGAAACATCACAATGTCAACAACACCGCCATTGAAGACAACACAGTATTTTTAACACAGTGAGGGAGAACGCAATCGGCCTTGTTAATTTCAATTAAAACGATCACATAATTCGCAGCAGTCCATGCAGAAAAAAGCAGCCTCACATCTTTAATAGCTCTGCACGGGCGTCTCAGTATGCTGCGGTTTGCTTGGGCTCTTTTTGATTTGCCCTTGAAGGATAGATAGATGGAGTTGCTCTATTGAAGTTCTGGCAGTAGTAGCATCTTGCTGTGCTACTCAGGCTGATGACTGCCTCTTTGCTGGCAGGTGTCCACCCGCTGCCGGTAACAATCAACAAATGAGAATCGCAGCCTTCAACTCGCCCGTCTCCCTGAACTCAGCCTCGCTGAATCCCAGACACTAGACAGCTATTAACACAATCACATGTGCACAACAATTGTCGAGATGGACTCGGTTGACTTTTTGTCGCGTCGCTGTCGGAGCTGCGTTCTCGTTGACCACACTGAATGATCAGATCTAAATCCCGTCATGGAGACGGCTCGGTCTGATTGAAGTGGCCCGTTCCGATCGGATCGGAGGAAGTGGTGCAAGCCCGGTTCTGATCCGGTTGGAGTGCGTGTGAACGACACGCCGGATCGCTTCCCTTCAACTTCGAGTTTTGCTCACATGTCCGTCGCGTCACTGAACACGTGACGCTGAGCGATAACGTTTCACTGTGTTCCCACGTGACGCTTGATGCACCACGTTCTCAGAGAAATGGCAGCGGCCACGTGAAAACAACGTTTCATCGGTGTTGCAGTTTCACAGGCACTGCAGCGACACGCACAAGCTCAAAAATCCTTCCTTCGACGCTCGCGCTTCAAAACAGACGCCTTCACGCAGGACACAGTTAAAGCAAACATATGCCTTCACTTCACTGGTGCACTGATCTGATTCACTCTGATTTCTCGAGTTTCCAGGTTCAAGTAATCATGTAAACAGCATATTGTGCTTTTTGTGCTCTCTCAGTTAACAGCAGTTATCTGTTTATGAGGAACTGCATGAAAAAAAACCTACATTACACTCCTCAGCACTCGGATGTCCTTGTGCATATGCACCATTTGTCTGAAATACTTTACGTATCTGCGAAAAATGCAATTACAACTCGGCACAACATGAGTTAAAGACAAAAAAATCAACAAACATGACATGCAGCAGTGAAAAAGTGAACAAATATCCAAACACCAGAGAACAGCAGCTCGTAGCATTTTGAGCAGCGTCGCCGTTGCCTGGAGTTGTTGACATGGTGCTGCAGTACGTCGCAGTCTCGCAACAGAGTGAGGGCCTCTCGCGCTCTCCTCAGCCGCCGTGGCAGGGCCCATTAAAGCGTCAGCGCGCACTAAAACTTTAAAAGTTTGGGACAATTTCACCCCGAATGCGAGTTCTGAAAAGTAGTGACAGCTGCCTCACGCCCTGTAACCAAAAACCCACTGTAGCAGCAGCGGCGCCGCCGCCGCTGTGGCTAAAACGTCAGCGGTGTGGAAATATTTCAAAGTGAAAAGTGAAAACATTCAACGGTAGAATGACCAAACGTCTCTTTTCCCGAGACCGCTTTTCTCCTTTCATGTCCTGACCAGGATTTTTTATTTATTTTTTTAATAAATACATGAAAAACGTCCGAGATTCATACGTTTAACCCCGTCGCTGCCGACATGGTTCGGCCGATGCTTCTCTCAGAGCTGCCGCTTGCCGGCCATTTGTAAAGTCGAAAAAAAACATTCAATCACCATGAGTGAGAGGAGAAACGGAGCATTTTGTCCAAGATTCAACAGTGTTTCACTCCCTGGTACTGTGTGCTTCTTCCTGTTGGACAGGATCATATAACATGTAACAACTACACCCAACGTTATGGTCAGCGAGTGTATGAATATCACTATTTCATGGCGTCCTCGTTTTTTTTTTTTAAATGGACAGTTTTAATTTTTTTTATTTCATCATCATTTTAACTACATTTGACACTAGCATGGCATTTTCACAAATGCATAAATTTATGGTACCGAAAGACAGACGGATTCTTTGACTCGAGCCATTTGCTCCAAAATAAAGTACAAGAGGATAAAGTACTTTTTTTTTTTTATGGGGGAAAAATTGAACTAATTTAGTTGGCGCTTCCCTTCAAGGCTCTCTTCCCTCCATGTCAGTGGGCATAATACAGAGTCAGCTTAACCCCTGCCTGTGTCACTCTCCTCAGTGGAGACTCCTCGGATCAGAAATGAATTCTTCATGCTGATCCCAGAACAAGGCTGCGCCGCATTTGTCACAGCCACTTTCTTCAACTTTAACTCCAAGCTGTTTGGTATGGCTGCAGCTTTGCCGACTGCGGGGATGTGACGAGGGGGGGTGGGGGTGGGGGTTTTGGGGTGGGGGTGGGGGTACTGTTTGAGAGCTCCAGCAGAACGCTGTGTCTCTATCTGTAGAATAGGGAGCAAGTGCTTGTTCAGTGGCTGTGTAAACTCTGCAGAGTCACACTCCTCTCGTGTAGATTTAACTGCAAACGCTCACTCTAGATGAGAACTCTTTCTGTGTTTGATGTGATTTGACTCTGTGCTGGCCAGCTCATCGCTACAGAAATAAAATAAATCAATGCAATGAAAAAAGAAGAAGAAAATCAGTGGTACCGATAAACGCGCTAATGCTTTTCGTGATGATGGTGGTGCTGATGGTCCTTGAGGTCTCTGAGGCTGCAGCATACCACAGATGAGGCAAGGTTTGTGTAGGTGCCCAGAAAGGCTTAGCTATGCATTCACTGTTGAGTCTGGCATGTGTTCTGGCACTCAGAGAGTATTCTCAACAGGACTCTGGTGGATTAGTGTCCATTTGGACAACAGAGTGGCCCACAGCTTGGGGTGACATTCAACTTCAGCAGGCCATCAGCTCCCACACTGATCATAAAGTTTAGTCGTGCTGGGAAGTGCCAGTGACAAATAGTGAAACTAAAAGTGTTTATGGGTCGCGTCCGGGGACAGACGAGGAATGAGGATGGCGAAACCGTGCGTCTTTTTGCTTACATTGTGTCTTCCTGATGAGAGGCGGGGGTGTGATGCGCGGCGGCGAGCCTGCTGCAGTGTGGTGGGTCAGTGGATGGTGGGGGGTTTAGCGGTGGGCTTTGGGGCTGTGAGGACAGCAGCACGTTTTGTGTTTGATCCCAGTCGGGGTACATCTATGCTCACAGGGCGACTGCTGTGGGCCATCTGGTGGAGGCTTTAATAACCCCCCCCCCATACACACACACACACCACAGCAACGCAAAACACAGTGAGCCCCCACCACCATCGGAACACGTCGCATCATTTCCACTTTTGTTTTGCCTCTCTGTAGAAACGAGTCTATTCTTCCTCTTCTTCTTCTCCGAGGAGAGGGAAGCGAGACCTCCGAACTGCCGCGACCTCTAAACCTCATGAAAAGTCTCACACGATCAGGTCCGCATAACTGACTGCACCGTGGCTTCTAATCAGGAATAACCTTTCAGAAATTGGACACATCCAGAGTCCTTCATGAGGCTGGCCATGGGCACCGTGGACCAAAACATGCCCACGCCGCACAAATCCAGCTCTCCAAATGTCACTTCATGCTTAAACGCCCTCATGCTTGAAGAAAAACAAGCACGCGCTGCACAAGAAGCTCCCCCCCCCACCCCCCACCCCACCCTACCCCCCCGCCTTCCCACCGGGGCTCAGTTAAAAGGCCTACATGCTTAGAGACATGTTTCAGTCGTTCTGTGTTGCTGAAACGTTCCGACGATTACTGGGAAGATTTGCGCACAAGGAGGCAAACAGCACTTTGTGTGGAATAAGCGCAAGTTATAGTGTGTGTATATTTACATGTAATCAACATGTGGTCAAAACAGTACAGGACAATCAGATATGATACTGCAAGAATCTCTAATTAGCAAAACACTGCTTTATCTATGGGAAATAAACATGGAGCGAACCCCCCCCCCCGACCTTTATTTTCTATTTCTGGGGAAGATAAAAAAATATTGTTATTATTGAAGTTACTGCACCAGCACGTGGGACAAAACACTCTGAACTTAATATATTTCAATGTCAAGTCTTGAGTCCAAAATCACTGTGAAGCTGCGCACTGATTGTTTCAAGCCAAATAGTAAATTTTGGGATGAAAACTTTTAATTTTTCAATTTAACTTTTTACCACAAATGGCTGCACTAAGCCTAAAGATGACATTTGTCAGCAGGTGCTGATTAAAGGTTATTAATTTGAAGGTAAAAGTCTCACAAGCAACATTTATTATGGTCTGGAATTGAGTTGTTTACATCACATCGTTGCGTTTCCGCACGCCGTCCGTCAAACGTTCTTTGTGGTTTCATCCTGGTAATATGTTTACGCTCCTATCAGCCAATTTGCTGTCTTTGTCTGAGACCCGAGTCCATGGTGAAAACTCAAATGTTGCTGGTAGAATACATTTATTATTAATGCAAGTGAGAGGTTAGCAGATAATGATGATGCTGCTGTTGTTCCTTTACGTTCTGCGGAGGAACCACTTAGTGGAAGTGACTCCTGCCTCTGAAATACCTGGAATACTCCCGCCCGTGTGTCCTGATTTAGGTCTCCTTCTGTGCTGATCGACCAAAACAAGGTCAAACATTCGAAACGACATCCGATTCTGTGCCCATGATGTGTTCAGCGTCCAACTGCTCCCCTTCAGGTGGAGGGAGCCGTGCGATACTGTTACTTCGGGGGGTCACTTTTCTTTGGCACTAATGCACAAGTCAGCCGTACATCATTTATTCATGGTGACAGCAGATACTTTCGCCTCATCCCCGGCAATTAGCAAATCAATAAAAACACATTGGCTTTGAAACTATCAATTCTGAAAGGAGGGGGGAAAAAAGCATGGTGTTGTTCATCAACATGCCAGGATCCCAGACGCAGACAATCAGTCAAGTATCGGCCGCGTTCGTCAGCTCAGCATCAGCAGGCCCTAAGCTGTCAGCAAAGAGACGCCCTCTCCTCGCATCGGCGCTCTTAAAATGACTGTCACGTAATTTCTGGCGAGGTGTGCTCACCTATAAAAAAAAATGCTTCTGTTTTTCTTCGGGGAAAAAAAGGTGATTTCATTTACATTTTGAATCTGTTCGTGTTGCGAGTTTGTGGGGAAAGGACCGCAGCCACGCGAGTGAGATTATCTGAGGCGAAAGGCGGGTCAGAGGAGGGCTCGCACGCGGCTAATACCGCTTTTGTTGAGGTTTTTTAAGGCGGACGTATCTGCAGTGCATCCTGTAAAATGGGCCACTTTCTGCCATCGTCATTGTCGTGATTCAATATGCGCATAAAATGCTCTTTTCTGTAAACAACATGTCGACATATAATATATACATCGGATTTACACGGAGATATTTTTTGCTATTAAATTATTGGAGAAGATTTGTTTTGACATTTTTGTGTAATTGCAGTCGAACAACAAAACTCCCACAAACCTGAGAACACAATTCGACATCCTCTGCGGTTTGTCTGTTTCATTATTCTTCTGCTAAATTTATCCTCTTAAAACAAATGGAATAGCTGCAACTGGATGTGAAAACATTGTCCAGGAGAGGAAACAAATCCGCCCCAAGAATTAAATGTTTTCCTCGCACTGAGCGAGACAGCGGCCCCGCTTTTCTTTTTTTTTCTTTTTTCTTTTCCTGGATTAAAGCGGGGAAATTAACCGCAGGATGTGAGATTATTTCATTCCACCTATTGACTTGCACAAATGTAACCACAGACCTGAGGTGATTTCCCCAACACGAGTCACATTACGAATATATAAAACACAACCTGAATCTACACTGGGAGGATCATGGGATTTATTTATGTTGTTCTGTGCGTCAGTAGAGCCTCCAATCAGCATCAATCCCGTCTGCTTTGTCCTTTAGCAATGGGCGTGACCCCTTTGATCACACTCGGATCGAAGGGTTAATTTTTTGTTTACCCTCATAAGAGTTACTGTCTACTATGAACTGATCAGTCAGTGGCTGATATCATTGAAAGACATTCACTGCTCAGAAATACTGAGCATGACCTTGTGTATTATGTAAGTGAAAGCACAGGTGACATTTGGCAGGGCGTGGACTCTCGTTTGATGCAGCTTGACATGACAGATTAATCTTTAATCTACGGCACTGGTCAGAATGACAAGCATGGTGATATTCAATTGGGTTATAATAGCAATGTTTGAACAGATGATAAAGGGCCCCCCTGCAGATGCAGCTAGATTGTCATGTACACAAAAAGTGAGAAGACAGTAAAAACAACACGGAAAGGAAAGAATCAGTAGCCTCACAATGTTTGTGTGTGTGTGTGTGTGTGTGTGTGTGTGTGTGTGTGTGTGTGTGTGTGTGTGTGTGTGTGTGTGTGTGT
>JAUESF010000052.1:10740416-10751242 GCA_032274765.1 Malacoctenus tetranemus
GGCAAGGCTCAAATGTCCCTCCGTTTTTTCCCCTACTCCACTCCTTGATACAACAACCCAATCAACCCAGCTCTGGCATGCTCCGAGCCTGTGATTGGCTAACAGATGTGGTCACATGAGAGACATGAGCCACAGAGATAAGCTGTATGTGAATACAGTTTGTGGATTAGGGTGATGGGGGAAGTTGCTCTTGTGGAAGGAATATCATTTCAGGATAGAAAGAAGGGTAAATATATGATCCTGAAATTTAGTTCAGCTTGCTGCTGTGTAATTTCTGAATGATGCTGTATCAGAAAAAAATGGTGGTTTAAGAGGGTCAAATATAGAGTTGAAGGTGATGACACAGGAGGAAATGTGATTGGCAACATTCAGAATAAAAAAAAGCAAGTTGTGATTCATCAAACTAAGGAAAAAGATGGGAAGGACAGGAATGGATTCACAGCATGCTGTTGCTGCTTTCTTCCCGTGGAGTGTCCAGTCCAGCCTATCTGAGGCTATCAGGCCTATCAGCCCATCTCCCTGCAGTGCTGTAGTCAGCACTAATCACATTTTATGGCACTGAGATGAATGGGAGGCCTCGGCTTGGAGCCGGATCGATCCCAGGGCCAGATAGACCAGCATCGGCAGCCTGCAGCCCGGGCCAACAGGATATTTGCTGCTGTGGCGAAATGACAGAAAAACGTGTGAATGAGAGGCAGAGAGAAAGTGAAGCGGGAGGTCAATGTACACAGTAATGACTAAAGATTTATACGTATCATGCTGTGTATACAGTGGCCAGTGCAAGCTCACGGCTGACAAAAACGTGGATGGCTATTGCTTTTGCTCCTGCATGGTGCAGTCTGTCTCTATAGGCCCCCCAATAAGCTTTTTATCTATAGGAAACAGTTTCTTATCAGTCCAATTTCCTTCCTCAAAAAGGTCTTTTGTGAATTGTATCTACTCCACTCGAAGGTGTTCTGGTTAAGTGCTGTCTGTGCATTTTGCCAAGGTGTGTGTATGTGTGTATACAAGTGTTGTGAATGCATTGTGTCTCTGTGCTTGTGAATAGTCAACATTTACATAAGTCTTTAGTTTAAGTCTTCAGGATTCTTATATTGCTGTGATATGAAACAAAAAAAATAAAGCACAGAAATTAGATAGGCACAGCTAAATAGCCTGAGTAAATAAAGCAACTAAGTGTAGCTACAGTATGGGAGAGAAGCTGTGCGATAGAGATATCAGTGGGTTCCAGGGAAGAACTGGGCTGTTGGAGTGTTTCATCCAGCTAAGCCTTGCTAACTCTCAGCCTGAGCCAAGGGAATGGGGAACTGTAAAAGCCCGTGATATTGGAAGTGAGATGGCCATTTTGAAGGAATGTAAGCTGGTGAAACAGATTTGGTCTGCCTCAATCAGCTTAGCAGCTTTGTGGAAATTGGCTTCACCGTAACACGGGTTATGATGGATGGCTGGATGGATGAATGTCTCTTTTTTGTCCTTCCTTTTTTGTGTTTATCAAACCACTCGCTTACCTCAAAAAGTTAAGACCAATTTTGGTTACGTTGGTTGCAATGACCGCAGCCATGTGACCATTTGAAGGTTTGCCCACTTACTTGCTTGTTTTTCTCCAAAAACATTTCTCAAAAAAAAAGTCATTCGGCAGAGTAGCTGCTTTGACTTGGCCACAGGGAGAGAAATTGTTGGTGGTAAAGTGCCGTTTGTTGTGTTTCTGCTCACTCACGACGTCTGTGCTTCTATGATGGATTTTCACAGGAAGGTATAACCTGTAAAAGAAAAAAAAGGTTACATGTTATTGAATCTATCCATCCATCAGTTTCACACACTTTGTTCCATAGACTGTTATGGAGAGCTGCCCCAGATGTCCTTGAGTGGAATGCGGCGAGCACCCCACACAGTTGGCCAGTGCATCACTGAGCTGACATGAAAAGACAGAGAGCCTTTCACATTTACAACTGAATCAGCTCTTGCAGCGCTGCAAGACATTTAATGCGGGCTCAGTGAGAACACGCAGCACAGCCCTTTGGGCTGTGACCCACTGCACCACTGTGCAACATAGTAGGAACAAGCCATACCTGAATGCTGAAGTAGGAAAGGAAAATGATCAATTCTGCTAGTGGAAAAAAAAGAAAATCTAACCATTTTTTCCTGCTTTGAGACATTTGTTATTTATCAAAATTTAAGAAATTACGTTGGCAGCCATCTCTCAGTTTCGGTCCAGACAGTGAGGATTTCAGCCTGTCAGTCTGACCTGCTGGTTCCTGCTTTCACTCTTGCATCTCAGCTTCTGCCTATGTTATGATCAGAAACCAGTGGGAGAATTGATATGACACCCCATTGAGTAAGTTGATATGCCTTTCCATTCTGCTGTAGGGGTGTGCTTGATGTCAGGTTCCGTGAAGGGCACGGCTGTGAGCTATTATCATAGGAGCCTTCGGGGAGCCATTCAGAGAAGACAGGCAGTAAAACCTTGCACCGAGTGCCTTCAACTCCTTCAACTACTGCAAGGGTGATTTGTAAGCCTCACTTGTCCAGGGAAAGCACAGTGTAGGGCAGTTACTCTCCATAATCAGGAAAGAGGACAAAAAGAAAAAAGAATAGACCATGTGTTACATACAATCCCTGAAGAGCCACTTACTTCTCTTTTCCAGACAATGATAACCTGTTTAAATTAATGATGTTATGCAATTTGTCATTTGGAGAAGTCAAACATTAAACAGGACGGCAAAGCTATCACGGAAGTATTATGGATGCTGTGGGAGTTACACTGATAGACCAATCTCACTTTTGTGCCGCTTTCTCAAGAATATGAGCCAGTTTGGTATCAGTTCTTTCAACGGAGTCGGTCAATATCAAAATCAATATCAGTTCATTATAATAAGAGTCAGATACCACATGTGACAATGACTAATTGAGTTTAAAAGGTGTTCAGACATCCTTAACAATGTGTCACTTTGTAAACATGTAATTTCCTTATCAGTTCAAAGAATTGAAAGAAAGACAAAAGTGAACGAGACACAAAGAGGAGGACCCAGGGATATGGAGATAGCAACACAAAGCATAGTAATTGATGTGATGCTCTTTTTGTTCCCATACAGAGGAGACAGACACAGGGAGACAGGGTATAGGAGGAGCACACTGTGCGCATTTCCGAGAATGAACTTGTTGCTGAATGCAATACATTTCCTTCCCATCCTCAGGAGAGCTTGTTGATGGCAGTTCTGGGAAGGCAGCTGCTGCTTGTGTGTACCATGTATAACATCAATGCCAGCCCGAATAATAAAAATACTTCATCAGCTCTGGACAGTGTCATGCCTTAGAAGGCCTGTCTCTGTCGTTCCTGTGTGGCTCAACAGATTCAGCTTCACCCCCAGCTCCTCCCTGTCTTTTTAGCAGAAGTGCTGAGGGACTCTTCTTCCCTAAACGCTCTGCGCCTGTCTTTTTCGCCGCTGTCTTATTGTGTTCTCCCTCTGAGCCCCCTGCACATCTCTGCCATCATGTCTGAGTTGTGATGTCCTTCAGCAGTGACAGAGGAATGAGAGGACAGACAGGTCTCCTGTGAGCTCCTTTAGATGAACGTGGGCTAATTGTTGCTGGCGTACCATAGCCACGAGCATCCACCGTTGACAGCTGGTCGGTGGCAGGCCCACATCGGATCTACTTACGGAGGAGGGTGGTGCTGGATATACAACTCTAGGAATAGACTCCGAGACACAGACTCACTTACAGGCTTGTCAACTGGTCTGCTTGTCTTATTGCCCCTTTTTCTCATTTTTGGTCCTTTGCATTGCCTTTTCTTTCCTCCCTGCCTCTGCAGCATATGGCACAAGGTAGATAGGCGTGTGGTTGTGGTTTTCTTTTCCCTCTTCTTTTTGAGCTTCCTCTCCTTAGTCTCTAAAGGACAGACATTCGCTTCGATGTTGCTGTGAAAAAGGGATTAATTCACTTCAAACACACCGCAGAGGTCCAGAAAGTTTAGGATCCCAGTTTCAGACCTCAGTAGGAAGTTGTGGGTAGACTTGTGTGGTTTTGAAAGACATATAAGACATCAGACAGCTGTGCCCTGGACTGTAGGGTATCGTACATGACCTTGTTCTGTTAAGGCACACTACCTTATTGTCAGAGCTTATGCTCCCCAGATCACTTCATAACGACATGGACAATGGGATGTAACAACAGCACAGAGTGAATTTTCAAATTGTCTTCCTGATAGCAAAATGAGTTTTTCCTGGGTTATCTCTGCTGACGCAAGGTTCCTTATCAAAATTCATTGCCTTATTTTTAGCTTGATTCACTTTAAAAGGGAGGTATAAAGCTTAGGGGCATGTTTTGAAAGAAAGCAGACATTTTTTTTTGTTAGGACTTCAAAATCTCTTTATTCAAACTGCTAAAACTCATGCATAGCTCCCAGTTCAATCTCACAGATTTAAAGGGTTAACTTCGCATTATACATGAACTTTTCCCTTTTTCACTTTAGTTCATCTCCTAATCACTCGTTATTTTCTTCTCTTACGGCACTTGTTGAAAAAACACACACCAAAGAAATGAAGTTGTTATGAAAAATAGAATGGTAATGTAAGTTTTACTTTTGGGCATGTTGTAAATCAACTTACACTGGCGGTGAGGTTTAGCTCATAGAGCAACATCTGTTGATAGGCTGGTGTGAGTACCAATTAGGGTAGTCATCAGTGGGCCATCCAGTCAGGGCTGAGCAGTATGGCAGATGGAGGTGAAGCCAAGGTGGACACAGTCTCATGAATCAAGGCAAGCAGCAGTCAAGATTTTACAGAGTATCCACAGAAACATGATGTAGAAGAAATTCACAAAAAAAGTTTTTTCCCAACAAAAATAGTAAAACGTGCACAAGTGTAAGGGGCTGAACAGGTCACCACTGCAGCTTTATTAAACTGGATGCTTTATGTCACCATAGAGGGTGTAAGGAATCACTCAAATTTTATTAATGCAATTGAAACAATAAATAACCACTCAGCATGGTACAAGGTTTTTACCTGGTGTCACTTAGCACTGTGAGAAGAACCTATGTTTCATGTAAAGTTGTTGGAACATTTGTATTTCTTTATTGCCGTCTTTTTTTCTTCCCCATTGTTATTGTAGGGTCTGATGTTTTACTATTTAACAGTACAATTTTGCCGGTATAGAAATGGTTTGTATGACATGTGGCTTAATGCAATTATCGAAGTCTCTTTCCCCCTCTGATTGTCATCACAGTAGCTGCTGGATTTAAATGAATAGATTAACAGTTAAAGGCACCTGATAAATTAACCTCTGGCAGCACAGTGCTGTATGCACTCACATTCATTCACACATAAGAATGAGAATTCCTCCGTGGAGCCAAGTCATACTCACTCGAATAAAAGCCACGGATACAGAGCGCTTCAGAATGCTGTGTGTCTTTTGATAGGTTGGACTTAGATGCTGGTGGTGGCACAAGGCCAGTGGGCTTTTGCAGGCGTTGAATGAATGCATAGAGAAGAGAGAAAAATGAGAGATCCTGTGAACTGTTCAGTTGGGAGAGTTGTGGCTCTTTAGAACGGTTAGGTAGATTTTTTTCCCTGTAATATACGCAAATAATAACAGAGAAAACATTTCTATCTTAATGTTTCTTTGTGGTAATCAAATTGTGTTGAATCTTGCTGCATGCAGTTAGTGATAATGTACCTCACACTCTAATTTACTGTAAATCGAAATACTTACAAAAGTCTTAGTTGTAAATACTGTTTTGTCAACAAATCATCTGTATGTTTTAGTTTCTCTCATCTCAGATCAAAATAACAATGAAATGGTAATTTAGCTCGGATTGAGAAAAGTGGGTGAAAAAACAGTAAGGAAAAAAGATTGTTGTAAGCAGGAGAGGAATATTGCTGAGGCTTCAGCAGGAGGCATTTTATGGTGACTCGGTAAGGGCCTCGTGGAGCTGCTGTGCATCTGCATGAAATGATGAGCCTGGTGTCAGGACATGGATCATCCTTTTACACCGAGTAATGAATACAGATTGCACACCGGATAGAGAGGCTCTGCAATCTGCTGCACCACAAATGAAACAACTGCCGTTCTAATCAAATAGTCTTTTCATGCCAGCACAGCCCTCAACTTGGGCTAAATTCAATTCCAGATTCACAGATTTGTGGGTTGGGGGCTGGGGAGACACATGAGGCAAGGGGGAGTTATAAATGTTGTAATTAGAGTATTGTTTAATGTGTATGTGTGTCGACGTGTGTGTGTGTGTGTGTGTGTGTGTGTGTGTGTGTGTGTGTTTGTGTGTGTGTGTGTCTGTGTGTGTGTTGGCGTGGGGGTGGAGTTGAAGGGGGTCCCTGGCATCATGTTGTCGTTAACCACTTGGTTATTTTAGATAGCAGTTGGAGGAATGGGTCCAATCACAGCGAACACATACACAAGCTCGTGCGCAAATGCACACATTTAGCTAATTATGCCAACTAGTGGCTGGGGAGAACACGTTCTCCGTATTCTGTATTTAGGGAACAGCGAGGAGCTTTGAAGGAGAGCCGCAGTGCCTCTTTGATGCTGCTTTTGTTTTTTTGTTTGTGTGGTTTAATAATTTAATCAAGCCAAACGTCCTCCTACTCTCTGTAACTGTCTGTTGGTGGAGGCTAATTACTTTGCAGATTGTTCTCCTGGTGCTGGAGATGAGAGTTTAGATCCAGAGGGGGAGGGGGTGCTGATGGCTGTAATTTAACAGTGTGCTGATGGGCTAAGCTGTCTGTCGACTGCTGTTTTATTGTTTTGGGAGGCTGCTGACGACTTACTATTCTAATATGCGCCATCTGATGAGAATGCCTGCAATGGTGTACTGCACTGTCTTCCTATCATCCATTCATTCATGTCTGACTTCTTAATTCAGCATGTCATTGCCAAAATTATTTAAAAGTTCGACTCATACTATAGATATATCTGACTGGACTGTTTACATTATTTTCTGTTACAATAGACTGCTCATTCAGCACCCTCGCAGCTAGAATTCATTACACCCTGGAAGTAGAACTGTAACTCTTTTTGACACTTTGGAATGCTCCTGTAAATTCGTAGCTTTGGTGATATTAGAAGGACAAATAGCCTCTAAGTCTACACTGAACATGTTGTTTTGCCAGCTATCTTTTTTAAAAGCTTGTGATTGATGCACTTAAGTGAATGCAATACCTTTGCTGGCAGGCTGACACTAATTGTCACACAGCGCCCATCATTTAGTGAAGAGGTTTCAACATCCATTCCAGTGTACAGTGGAGTGACTGACAGTCCACGTCATTGAGGAGATCAGTGTCTCAACTTTCATTTTGTTTTTACAACACACTGCTACAACTCTGATCTGCTACTACTAAAACTTTAATAAGACAAGTCATACATCAGGGGTTGTGGGACTGCAGGCCAAAAAAACACATCTTTAACTGGAATTGAAGTAATTGTTGGAGTGTGGGGTGGATTTTTTTCTATGTCCTTGCCTTTAACCTAGTATATCACAGGATATTTTATTCGGGATGATTTGTTCTACTTATATATAGTTTTAACTGACTTTCTTTCCGGATGCAGCACACTCAGTCAAATGTTGCTCAGCTGTCTTTATTCAGCAGTAACGACAGCTGACCGCTCTGCCGCTGCCTTGAAGATTTCATCCTCCATCTGAAGCGCGGCCAAATCTTGTAGCTGATTTGATTCCATTGCTGCTGGCTTGAATTAGTCTTAGTGTAATCAAATCATCAGCAAGACATACAGCTCCATCGTGAAATGTTACGTGCTCTACAGTGAACAGCTAATGTATGATATTTTGCTACCAACAAAATTTTAGGAGGATTAAGCGTGAACACATGCAAATATAGCAAGTGTCATTTTGCGTACATTATTCCTGCGTGTTTTAAGTCATTTCTTTTTCAAAGTGGAATCGTTGTCCTCTCATCTACAGGTAGCTGGTTTGTGTACACAGCAATTATTTGTCTGGAATTACAGTCTGATTTCACATCCAGTTCCAAAGGGTTCATGAATGCAAAATAACATTTCTATGTGTCAATTAACTTCTGCTCAGAGAAGAAACATATAGCTAGAAAAATCATCATGCTTCACAGTGTTTACCTGGATAGCATGTCCCCTTATGATGTGACCCCTTGAAAGTAGAGGACTGTGTTTCATTCCCAGTTTTTGCTTCCAATATAAAAAAAGGTAGTCAAATACCAATACATGTGAACTAGCTGAAAGATGCACAAGAGTTGCCTCACAATAGTCTCTTTACTCTCTTTTAAAAGTAACAAAATTAGCCTGAGTTCCTGAGCATCGCCACTGTGTGCTGAAGAACACTTTTGATCCGCTATGTGTGGCTGTAAACCAGCATCGTCCTTTGTGTTTTGATCATTGGGAACATGGAGATAAGCAGAGAAAGCTATGTGAACTAGTTTGATGCTGAGGTCCAGGCTCTTTTGAGTGTGTTTGCCATTGAAGAAAATTCAGTGTGACCAAAACCAGGCCAATCTACAAACTAAGCTGCCTGTTTTGTATGTTGCTTTTCCTTGCAAGTTTGCCTTTGGATTTTTATCAGACACCTATGAAGCACAATGGAAACCTAAAATTGTATTCTTGTGATTTTGGATGTGGTCGCTTGTGGTTTTTTCCCATTCTCCATGGATAATGTTTTCCTACGTTTGTCTTTTCAATAAACATGTTAGTTGTTTCTAAAACACATCTTAGTTGTATTTTGTTTTTTAATTTGTCATATTGAAAGCAGGAAAGCAGGAAAGAAAGAGGTGTGGTTCCAGCATTTTGAGGGAGACACTTTCATACTATGCTCATGCCCCATGTTGTTAGGCCAGGCCAGTTGAGCTAATTTACTGTATGTGCTGTCAGCGACACAGGGTGGGGGTCTAGCTGCTGGTGGTATGCTGCTCCCAGAGACCACGCTGTGAGGAGAGACTATTGTAGTCAGTCTCGTGGCAACTGCACACATGCTCAGTCACTAATACTCTCATACAGCGTGATGTGAAGTATTGGCCTAAGAGTGACAATACAGTATCCCTGTCTGTGTACATGTGCGCAAGGCTATAGTTCACGCAGAGCTCTATCTCTTACCAGCACCTGGGGTAGGTGGTGTCAACACTGTGAACCGTCATAAATCAAGACAGGGGTCTCAAATGTGTGTTTGTGTTCTGTCCGGTTTTCTTGCCTGAAGGAATATATTCAGAAGGCAAACGTCAATAAAACAAAACAGTATTCAGGCTGCATGGCCCGCGTGTGCGTGCGTGCGTGCGTGCGTGCGTGCGTGCGTGCGTGCGTGCGTGCGTGCGTGCGTGCGTGCGTGCGTGCGTGTGTGTTGAAGCCCCAGGGGGATACAACTTCCTGTTCTTAGATGCTTTGGTCACATCTGCTATGAATGTTTCATGTGTCGTGATGGAGACTTTCTACATGTGAACAGGAGACATTTATCAATTTGAATTCAATACGTCCTGAAGGTCCAGTTTTTGTCCAATAAAAGATCGAATACATTTTTGTTGGAGTAAAGATGATCTGTAGTATAAAATTAAGAATGTGTTTACATTCTTTTACTGTATACTATTGAACTGCGTACTGTAAATGTACAGCTTGGCTTTCCTCCCTGTGAAGATTCACTCTGCCATACATTTTAAGCAAAGTAAACTTTATAGGGATTCTCTCTAAAACACGATCCAGGCTGGGGATCACAGTGTGATAGAGACACCTTACTGCTTTGTTCAGTCTGCGTGTGTGATATCTCCACCATGGCAGCAGCTCAGCTAGAGAGTGTTTGAGAGTAAACAGATGTTGTTTGTCTTTCTGATGCTGCGATTTAGCATCTCTAGGGATGCAGTGGACCTGTGCTTTCCTGTAAGCTCACAAAGGGATAAGAGACGGAAATAGCTCAAACAGATGAACACTGTTTCACAACAAAAGTGAGACGAGGATTTCTTTACACCGCAGTGCTCATGGACAATGTGGCTCTGTGGTTGTACCACTGAAATACGTATGGTTCAAATAAGCTTTTTCTCTTTAGTGGAGTAATATCTTTTTACTCACAGAATACGCTCGGTGTGCATAGTCTCACAGACTTTTGTCGACGATAGAACGTATACAGGTTTTTTAACAACAACAAACTGAACATCAATTCGCAGCACAAGATACACAACTAATTAATTTATCGTCTTACTATCAGCCAGTGTGCCATGATTGTTTGTTGGGCTCAGGTATAAATGGACCTTAATGAATAGCAAATCCATTGTTTGAGGGTAAGCCAAACCAAAAGGACCAAAGCTCACTGTGTAAAGGCTTTAGATGAAGAGTTTGATTATTCTTCCTGATAGAACAGGGACGCCCGAACGGAGGATAGCAGGAGAGGTACATAAATAGCAAGAAACAGAGTGTTCCTCTCCACTCTAATTGTCCTATCATTGTTAGCCAAAGCACAACACTGACAGCCAGCGTGTGCTGTCAAACCCCAGATCCCCAAGGAAAAGCTCTCCTCTGTGGCTACTGGATCTGGCAACCATACACACATCAGTACACTCAAATGAAAAGCCTGAAATGTCAAGGACCAAAGGAACGAGGGAAGAAAATGAAATGGGGGAAGACACAGATAAAAAAAAAAAACAGGGAGGAGTGAAAGTTTTGTGTATAATGAGCGGTTGGAATGTGAGGACTGCTGAATTAATCAGACTGCTCGAGCTCGTACAAAGTAGGCAGAATGCTTTTCATGTGACAAATGTGTAATTAAGAATGATTTTATAACCCCCCCCACCACACACACACACACACACACACACACACACACACACACACACACACACACACACACACACACACAC
>JAUESF010000052.1:10906432-10927400 GCA_032274765.1 Malacoctenus tetranemus
CCCCCCACACACACACACACACACACACACACACACACACACACACACACACACACACACACACACACACACGCACAGATGAGAAGCAGACCAAGGCTGTTAACTTTAACTGTCTGTCCATCTGTCAGTTTGTCTGTGGGAGCTCTTTATGATGCCAGGCGCAACGCTGCAATGATGACGTGTGTACCCGCAGTCTAATTCCATCATCAGCATCATTACTGCTATTATCCCGTGTCTCCCTTTAATGCAGGCTAATGGATGACCAATAAAGATAGATGAGCCTGGCAGTGTGGAGCTAATAGGCAGGACATGATGTCTGGCTCCTGTCCTGACTCTCGTCTTTCGTCAACTTCCCCCGCAGATAAAAAACACACATAGCTGAAATGTTATCTGGAGTTATTTGTTGTATCGTGTGCTAATTAGCATGCCAATAGTTTAGAGCAAATTTCCTACGCTTGACTAATTACTGAAAAAAGAGCAGTTTGGATTAATTAAATAAATAACAGCTGTGAATTTAATTCCCATAACAGTGAAAAATCAACACACAACAATGAGCGCGCAGCGTTGAACTGATATTCAGAATGGTTTCGTTTAATCGCATTTTGAGGGTAATTTCAGGCTTAAAAGTGAGAGTGGGTGAAAGTGCCTCCACTTTCTTTGTGGTGACACGTCGTCTCTGTGCCTCTGTCTGAAGACTTAAAGATGAGAACTGATTGTTGTGGTGGGTTGCACGGTGATGGCTGGCGCTCCTGCCTCACTGCGTGGTGGTCCTGGGTTTGAACCCGCACTGGGTCTTTCTGTGTGTGCACGTACATATATTTAGAGTATGAAATGAGCTCAAAAATAACTGAGGACTTTGTTGGAAAAACAGCTTAATACATGTGTTGTATTGGTGTCAAACGGAAATATTCTAGATTTGTCAAGTCTTTGGAGCAATTACCCTCCTTTAATTTAGCTGCACGGCTTATCTATAATTACCAAATATTTCAGGCGTGTGTCGTGAAATGTTCCTTTAGGAATAAAAATGTTTCTATTTAAGGAAGAGAGCAGATGGTTTGTTTTCTGTCTGCCAACATTCATGAGGTTGAACATGGATACAGTGTGACATTTCAATAATAAAGAGCAATTAAACTGAAGTGTAAAACATGAGGACGTAAAGTCGGCTTCATGATGACAGCGTGTGCTCTTGGACCTCATCATTCCTGCTACATGCAAGTAAATGTCTCGGGTTTTATTTGGGCGGAATACAAGTGGTGAAAAAATGAACTGAGAATGAACAGCGAAGACAGGATACAATATAAGGGAGATGGTGATGGTGGTCAGTGTGACACCCACAGTTATGGAGAGTTATAACGATAAAGTAATGCAGGCTGATTGAATATGGTTGCAATGATTAAACTGAGAAACTAGATCAGTGTTGAATCCTGTGCTACCTTTTCCCACACAAACATCTTTTACCTTTTTTACACCCTTTCTGGTCCCACTTTTGGTTTTATTCACGTTGTAATTTGCTTTTGTAAAAATACCCAAAAATCAGTCAAATAAAGTCTCAATCCTCATATTGCACGTTTCAGGCAATAAAGTACAACTTAGAGCGCCTCACAAATGTGATACAGTAATAAGAGAAAAAATATACACACAGTGAACAATATTATCTTCAACAACATATATTTGTTTCTTAAAAAATGTGAAAATAAAGGTTGCTGCATCCTGTTGTGCTCCTGACATGAAACAAAAGTTGGACAGTGGTTTTGATTGAAATCTCATTTTCTAAATCAGCTCGAACAACTCGCCACAATTTGCGACAAGTCACATAATGGGTCACCGGTAGAAATAATTCAGTATCACACAATATAACACTCTAGTTTTGTTTGTTGTTTGTGGTCTAGAATATTTGTGTTTTTTGTTGCCTCACCTCAAAATCTGTGTGTTTGTAAAGTCAATCAAATGAAGAAAAAGGTTTGAATATTTTCTTTGTGTAAACAAAATACTCAAGCTATTTTTCTCATCATCTCGCTCTCGGATATTTACAGAGCCTTGAAATGCTCCCTGGTCTGAAACCGAGTCCAAGACATCTGGACTTGTTGTTCACACCACAAATGAACTTCTCCAGGTTGCAGGAATCCCATCAGATCACTTTCCAGCATGGAGGGATTCCTCTCCCGAATGCTGTCTGCTTCATAGAAACCGTGAACCACAAACTGAAGGGGCCTCCTACCCACCAGCCCAGCATGGAGGACAGGAGGGCCACTGAACAGAAGCGTAGATTAACAGTAATCCTCCGTTCGACTTGTTCTGACGCTGCTCAAATCTCTTGCCTATCGCTCCCATTCCTGTTGGTGGGCTCTGTCAAAAAAAGCTGCACATAGACGTATGAGCTAACTGAGGCTCACCCTGGGAAACCGTTAAATAGTTCATTTACTGTCAGATGTGCGAAAGCCTTCCTTCTGTGAATGCACCGTAAAGGGAGGTGTGTGTGTGAACCGACCCGGTAATCAGTATCAGTTCTGGTCATACTTGCTCCCAGTGGGAGTAAAGGACCTGAACGGAGCTGTTAAAAATGAACGACAAAAGAATAAAAGTGAATGACTTTTTTTTTTTTTTACATTTTATTTTGAAACAGCCTCGGCTCCGTTGCGTTGGCTTTGTTATAATCATCATGCAAGTATTCAGGCTGAAAGAGACAAACTCAGAGCTGACTCGCCCAACTGTGACCAGCTGCTCTGAAACCCACACCTCTGCTTTGGTTTCACAATCTCAGAGTTACACTGTGAGTGAGTTTTTTTTCAGGAGGGTTTTTTTTCCAACCTGCTTTTTGGAACAACCCCCTGATCAATAGCTGGCAGATGTAACTCTGTATCCCACTGGAAAAAAAACAACATTTAATACTGCAGCAATAACTGAACTGAAAAGACTGCCATTATACTCTGAGAGATATGGCTATTAATCTGTTTGTTTGTTTTTAAATTCTTGTGTACACATCTATCAGACGCCGGGACCGGTCATACAGTACAGTGAACAAACATCATGGAGACGCTGGCATTTGAAACGGGCCTAATCATAACTAACTAAATGCCTGAAACTAAGAAACAAAATATCAGAGAAGAAAAAAGGCTCTCTATAGTTCTGCATCAGTTACTTTTCAATTACAGCAGCTGAAGCAGAACGAAATTGTTAGTGTCATTTATCGACTGTGGTGCCCTCCATTAGAGAAACAACTGAGAGAAATCCATCCTGTTGTATAACCACCTGGCTGTCTTACAATAACAAAGAGTTCATTCCTGTCAGCTGGCCTTAAGTGTTCGGGCTGTGATACAAGGAAAAGACGAGGAGTGTTCGGCGGGAAGCACTTGGAAGTGCACAGACACCAATGAGATCCAACCAGGCAGGTAATCATCCCGGTGGCTTCTTTCACTGGAGTTCCCCTGAAATGCTTCCCTCAGAAGACAGAGCGGAGGGCTAATGGATGTCAAGCCTGATCAGTAATCAGTCAGTCATGCCTTGTTTGTATGGCACCTTCAGACTAATAGATTTATTTTGGTGTATGGTTCAAAAATGCTGCACAAGTTGGCACCAAAGAAAAGATGTCAGAAACAAATACCAATATTGTAGAACTGCACAGATACTTGCAAGTATACATGCACATAAACCTGTGATTATGTCCAAACATGAACCTGGAAGTATAATTTGAGATAAAACAAAGTGTCAAAAATGAAGTAATTGAAAGTGTAATAAATGTCAGATAAGAATTATTATTAATTACTAATAATTGATGAGGGAGTCAAGTACAGCTAACATTTAAACACATATTGTCTTTTATTTGAATGTGCGACTACACATTTCATCTCCCTTGTAAAGTAAAATTTCTATCTGACTTTTTTTTCCCTTAAATATTCATAGTATATTCACTCTGGATATGCACTTGATACCCTGTATACATGTATTGGGGTATAGAAAATGTTTTACTCATTAAAGTACCGAAGTGTTAAGTGAATAAACCCAATCATCAAGAAATCAAACTCAGTTTACAGTCTGTCTAAAAACACAGGGTGACACTGGAATTTGTTTGGATATGAATCCATTTAAATTGCCAAAACTGAACACATGCATTTACGTTTTTAAGATATCAAACATTTAGTTGTGCTTCTTATCTCGCGGATCAAAGGATGATTTGTGAAATCACAAATGCCTTTGTTCCGTTTGAAAAGAAGAGCCGGAGGATGTGATGAGTTCTCGGGGTCATTAACTAAAAGGATCTGTGAGAGGTGGCCTGCTGCCAGTCAATGTGGTGTTTTAATGATCCTGAGTGGCCTAATTATTGCAACTAAACATTGTAGAAGTTATTAAATTAATGCTAAAATGTAGTTGTTTTTTTAAATATTTCACAATGAAAATATATATGCATTTTAATTAGATTGATTAAAAGTGCAATAAAATATTGCGTTTCGTATGTTCTCACACGGTTTAATGAAACGTGTGTGTAATCACCTCTGCAGCTATCCTCACAGCAAAGTTCATGTCAGGTCTATTACTTATGCCTTAATGATCTACCCTGGTGATATGGACCAGGCAAGACTAGCCGAGCGCAGACACCATCCCCAACCCCCCTATGTGTATATTTTTTTTAATACTTTGTGAGGAAAAAACTGTCAACCATATCCAAAGTGCAGGACCAAAGAGAAGTAAATAATGTATGCTTTTGTTAGATTCTTTGAAGACGATATGTGCTACGCGTTGCCCGTTTCAAATGTGGAAGATTTCAGACCTCTGCACAAAACAGATTTTGATAATCAGAAGGTGTATCTGGTTCACAGAACAGAGGAGAATGGCAGCGCAGGCCAGCCGTGCGAAGCACAGATCCTTGCCCTTGCAGGTAAGTTGCCCTCTTCATGCGCTCTCTTTTTCCTCCGTTTAACGCCCGTTTTTCGCCCGTCCGACCGTGCGCGAAGCCCGCGCGCGGCTCTCCGAAGCGTGTCAAAGCGAGTGTTTTTATCCGATGTGTCAGGACGTGATCAGCTGGAGCCTGACACCGATAGCAACAACAACGTCCTCCGCCGCGGCTAGCCTGACATGCTAGTTAGATATGCTACGATAAGTTTGTCGGGCAGTCATTCCGCGTCGCCCGCGCCCCGTAGATTATCTTACACTGACGGTGTTGTATTTCCCCGGTTTCCTCTCGTGTTTTGGCGGAGCAGTGCCGCTCGCCTCGCTAAATACGTGGCATGCGACGTTAACGAGTCACAACGGTTGTTTACAACGCGCAGCTAGCACATGCTAGCGCGGTGCACGGTCGTTCCGCGTTAGCATGCTAGCGCCGACGCAGCGCTGGGGGTCTCTACATTGTATGAACACGGCTGACAGCCGGTCTCTCGGTCTGACAACGCTTTTTTCGGGAAAGAGTTTTGCACATGTCGTTCATTAGCTCGCCCGGGAGCTGTGTGGCTTTAGCTTGCTGAGCTGTCTCGTCTATAGCTTTGTGGCACGGCGGTGATGCGGCGCTGCGGTCGTCTCCGTTATCAGACGTCCATGCAGACGACACGTACGGCAGCAGTCTGTCTCTCAGCAACATGCCAGCGTCATGCCCGCTTCATGACAGCGCGACATGCTTAATGTGCTGAGGAGGGGGTAATGCTTTGCCCCACGTTAGCTGCACGTATCGCTCCCACAGTCTCTCTTTTTTTCTCCCTGGGCTCGATGTTTAACCAGCTTCAGCACTAATCCGACCCATCTGAGCTGTCTGGGCTACAATGGAGCCAACACCTTATCAGCGTCATTCACAGCGAGGACGATTTGTTCCGCAGTCCGCTGAAAAGCTTACACGTCTCTGCAAGGTGCAAAAGTTAGCTTAATGAAGCAGAACGGGGAGAGAGACTGGATCCTAGCTAGAGAGCTTTGTTCTGGGCGGTAGTTTTAATGCTGATCACCAATCGATGCAACTTTCTGGGAACTTTGACGAGTCTCACCCTGCCTGTATGTCTGGGCTTCACAGATACAGTAGAAGAATTTGAAGACAGTATAACGCAAAAGAAGATGAAAATTCCCAAGATGTCCATCAAGAATTCAGGAAACTCTATTGAAAACAGTTTTGGAGAGGAGAGATTGCCACTCAGGCATAAAAAGGTAGGATCACCTGAGGCTCACTGTGGTTGGTTTGGCTGTTTTCTTTTTTTCTTTTGATTTGCAGACAATGACACCACCACCTTCATCATGTTTACAATTAATTATTACATCAAAGTAACTTTGTTGACCAGTCACATTCACAAGCTAATAAAAATAAAAAAGCAATGTTTATTAAGTAATTCACCGAAGACGTCAACATTTCTTCTTTGAAATAAGTTGTTTCATGAAAGCAATAATTTTTAGACATGGGGAAAAACCCTCATGTCAACATGTGGACATATGTACCAGTATGACATGTGTCACACTGGTATATATGTCCAGCCCGTTGTCTTAAATTTGAATATGTCTATTGATGATACGTCACATTTCATAAACTTGGCTGTCACCCCAAATCCCCCACGCTATTTTTACCATATGCTGGATTAACACAAATTCAGCACTCTGGACAGCTGCCCTTTCACGGACAAATCCTCTGAGCGGCTCATCAAAGAACTCGGTGACTCCTCTCCTCCCAGTTCCTATTGAGATCCACACAGTCAAAACAAACAGTTTAAATGCTGCCTGTCATGTCAGCTTTAGACTGACGTGCGCTCTCTACATCGGTTTTTCCTTCTCTGTGTTGAGGCAGATTTTATGTCGTCACATGTTTCGGTGCAACTTGTTACTGAAGCAGCGAAGATGAAAAACATCTTCAAAACACAAATTTGTTTAAAAATAAAAATTCTCATTATTAAATTTTAAAATCTATTTGCGAGGCCTTTCAAAGTTGACAGTCGTTGTCCCCCACAGGCCCTGTCTCAGGACCATGGACGCCCCTTCTCCAACTCCTCCAAGAGCCTGGCAGCAGTCGTGGCTCGCTTAGAAAGAAATGCAGCCAGTTCCTGCATGGAGGGCGAAGAAGACTTGGATGAGGACCGACTGGCTGAAGAGGGTGAGGATGCAGATGACGAAGATGAAGATATGGAAGCAGAGCATCAGCGACATCATCACCAGCAACAGCAGCAGCAACAGCAGCAGCAGCAGCAGCATTTGGAGGTAGACACGGACTGCGTGTCCGAGGTCGCTGCCGCCGTGGTTCCTCGGGTCCTGTACGAAGAGCTGGTTCACAGCTACAGGCAGCAGGAGGAGGAGATGAGGCGGTTGCAGCAAGAGCTGGAGAGAACCCGCAGGCAGCTGGTGCAGCAGGCCAAGAAGCTGAAGGAATATGGCAGCTTGCTGACAGAAGTCAAAGAGCTGAGGGACTTCAACAGGAGACTGCAAGACGTACTTCTGATGAGACTGGGCAGTGGTGAGGGACCAGCAGCACACACACCAACACACAAACCTTTGCGCTCAACACCACAAACATGGTTGTTCAAACTCAGCCAGATTGGTGGTAGATGTTGTAAATTAGAGCATCGTCTTTAGTGAGATAGATGTATTGGTGCTCACTGAGTCAGCCTGAGAATGCTGCATTCATAAAGCTCAGGGTGAACTCTTGGCTGATGGAGGTCGGCTGACGCACGCTGATTGTGTCTCTTTCATGTCACCAAAACACCTTATTTCTTTGGCCTGACTTCAGTAAATCATGACTGACACTAAACAATGTTATTTTAATTGAATGAGGATAAAATTAAAAGATGCTGGAAATGTTCGGAGACAAAGGGTGACAATTTAAAAATATTTTTCAGTTCTGGATGATAGTTTGTGTCCATTGCAACTCTCTAAATAAACATTAGTACAGATGAATAGAAAAATAAAGGATATTCTTTTACTTTGGTTTTAGATGCTTCAGTTTGGTTTGAGTCTCTACACAGAGCAGAGGGCTTGTGAGCTCACTCACAGTGAAAAGTTTAGGTTCACATTTTTCCCATCATTGCATGATGACACCGTCCAAGAACCGGCACAGTCAGGCAGCGCGGGCTCCTTTTGGATATATGGGGGTCAGTGCTTTACACTGAGTTGACCAAGAAATAAACACGTATCAACCAGTGCGACAGGTTGCAGTGTAGCTGCAGGGCACTCAGAGTGTTTTATGTGTAATGCTAACTGTTGTAGCAGTGTTTGAAGAAGACGGAGACACAGCAGGATGTGCTGGCCTGGTCTGATGTGAGACTCTGGAACAGACTGCATCGTGCAGTTTCAATCGCACTTCTCTTGTGCAGGTTTCACACGTGTTGGATCAACTTCAACATAGCTGGATCGGATCCACAGCTCATGTGTCCTGAGAACAATCGCAGCTCTCAGCATGGATTCGAGACAGTGCACCCGTCACTCACTACGTTGTTGAACAGTTCAACATGAGCTTTGCCAGCACGCGCACAGTGAGCTGAAGTCCCATTTGTTTTGATGACACCCTTCAACAACAGTGTTATCTCCTCCCCAGCTCCTTTCAAATGAGTCAGGAAGGAAAATGAAGAGCAACTTTAGGAATCCAGGAATTCGGATAACACTGTCGTTGTCACTGTGATTAAAAGCGGTGTCATTGCATCGGGCATCACTGTACAAACTCCAGCTGTGCCAGATGCTTAAGTTAACCTCAGTTCCCCCCTGTAGATTTGAACAGAGGCGCCTGGCCACTGGCTAGACTGTCTACTCGAAAGGCTAAAGATTAAAGCACCCTGGGGTGCTGTCAGGCAGCGGATGGAGCGCGCTGACCGATATTAAAACTCATCAGCTACATTGGAGCTTAGCATGGCCGGCCACCAAGCCAGCTTAGTTACTGGGCTAAAATAACCGTCACAAGGCGCAGGGAAGCCGAGTCCCGAAGCAGGAAGTAAGCAAACAAGCAGGTGGGCGCTCTTCAAGAGGCGCAGACAAGAGAGCCTTCGCAGTGCCACTGTGGGGACTGAGGGGCAACTGTCTGATTTATACTGATAATGACACAATTCTACATGCGTCTTGTAAACAAAATGGTGCATTTGAAAAATTCATCTTGAATATTTCCTCACAAAGATGGTGGGACCTCACAGGTGCTGCTACATTCATGAATGTCTTGTTTTTTTGAATCTCCCAGAGCCTATGCATGACAATGGCACTCAGACAATCAAAGCTGAAGTGGTTGAACCAATTGTTGAGACCCAGGAGACGTGCAGAGAAGAAGCTAACACCAGCTCCAGCTACTCACCCTCACCTAGAACAGTGTACACCTGCAACGACGGGAAGGTACGTCTCTCTTATCTCAAATTCCCTGCTCACCTATTATCTACTCTACAGAGCACGCGGCTGCCGCCGCCGCCGCCGCTTTGAGTGTTTTCTTCACTTCCCTCGATCACGTGTTCAATTACCAGCTCTCGGTTCGTGTCATAATTTATGCAACGTACGCTGTGTGCTCTCATTTCAATCTTTTTTGGATTAATTCCTCAAAGATAACTCAATCATCCAAAGGTAAACTGAAGGATCCTTTGCTCTAAAAAAAATCACACAAAGGCCTGTCAGTCACTGGTCAGTAGTAAAACAAGCCTGGATTTTCAATTATGGTAATTCTATACGTCCATCCGTCCAGTTATATGTTTGACCTCACCTCTAATTTATATGGTAAAACAAAGAGGTTCTTTAAACCCTCACTTGAACACAATCTTAATAAACCCATTCAGACTTTGAGAGTTATGAGCCCTTTCGTTCCCCGTTCTGTATTGGTGCTGCCTTTCTACGTGTGTGTGTGTGTGGGAGGGGGGCTGCAGAAAGAGGTCTGATTTAGTAGGAAGTGCTATATTTCCTCTTAACACCCGTTGACCTGGGAACATGCTGTCATAGTTGATCAGTCCTTTCTCCCTCGCCGCCCTACCTTCGCAGGTAAACAAGGTTGAGAAGATTATTATTGTTCCTGCAAGCCCAGCCAGCATCATCAGTGTTTATTAGCCTGTTAGGGTTCTTTACTCCCCCCACTGCTGTAACTCAACCAGCATCCTGTCTCTGATGACAGGGGGGGAATTGGTACTACAAGCTCCGGGGCCTGCGGCCACTTCAAGCGTGAAGAACACTTGCAAATTAGAACTCTCCTACATCAGGGACCCCATATTAATTATTTGCACGAGAGGAATTTAAAGTGACTGACAGGTTAGCCCTAGTGAGAGCACGCGGGCGGGGTGAAATGGGAGGAGGAGTGTGGAAGAGAAAGACATAAACGAGAGCAAAGGGAACGGAGGACAAGAGCAACCTTTTCTAACCGGAGGGCAGTAAAAAGCTTGTCTGCTGGCCGGGGGCCTAAAGCACATTAGCTGCACGGGGAAAAGCCTTTTGGACGGTAGCCTAAAGACTTTACGGTGATAAGAGAGAAGGGGAAGAGAGACACATATGCCCCATGTTGCATTAGCTCACCTCGAAGACTGGGACAGTCTGCCTGGGCTGGCAAGCTGCTTGGAGTGTTTCGGCGCAGGCTTATGCAATATGTGACACTGCGTGGAGCGCTACGGGCTAAGTTCCTAACGAAGGTAATCCAAGCTCAAAGGAGCCAGTGGCCTGAGCTTATTTACGTGCCCTGCGTGGTGAGAGTGGTCCTCGCTGGGATGTTCAGCTTTGGTCTGAGCAGCAACGCAGGAACACGATGAGCCGATTGTGGACTTCTCTCGGAGATGTCACATGAAACGCAAAGTCGCTTGCTTGTTTTCGCTCGCGCGACTGGAAAAATTCAAATCGAGCCGTGTTCCACGTTTCCAGGTGGGTCCGAGTGAGAGCTAGCCCTTTTCCACGTGCGCTACAAGACTCTGCAGCACACAGAACACATGATGACAAAAAACAGATGTTCTTGGCAACTCGCTGGTCAGTATGATCCCCATCATAGGACGAGTTCGCCTTCCTATGGAAACGTGCCAGTGTTCCACCGCCGCCAGATGTGTGACTGGGGAGCTATCGTTCTTGCTTTTCTTTTTTCCTGCTCTCTGCTCAGATTCTGTTTGTCGTCTGTTTAAAAAAAGTGTGTTTCACCTAAATTACACCAAATGAGGTTGTCTTCCCAACTCTCAATCTGTTGTGCAAACGCTGGAGCTGGAGCTCTGAAGTCCAACGCGCCAGCATCTGTTTTTATTTTGGAAAGCGTTGTTGTGCAGCAGCAAAAATCCAGATGTTTGCCGACTTTAATTTATCACTGTCACAAATTTTCATTGTGGCCGTTCTGAATTAAAGCTGATTGAGAAAAACGACGCCGTTTCCTCAATCAGACGAGTGGCTAACTGAGCTTATGTGTCTGTTTTGGATGAAGACGTCTCCTGGAAGCAGTCGGTCTTCCAGTGACTGTCAAAATAAACTCACTCCTTGCACTTTTTTACACTCTGTCCGGTCACACCTGCAGGTACATCTTGGAGCCGGGATCTGGGTGGAGGAGGAGAAGTGGCATCAGCTGCAGCGCACCCAGGGAGACTCCAAGTTCACAAAGAACCTCGCCGTGATGATCTGGGGCACGGAAACCCTCAAGAACCGCAGCGTCACCGGCGTGGCCACCAAAAAGAAGAAGGACGCGCTGCCCAAGCCGCCTCTGTCACCAAGCAAGCTGAAAATTGTCAGAGGTAAGAGAAACGTTTGAACCCACAGAGCAGAGGAGCTGAAATGTCGCGTAGTGAGCTAAATTGTGAAAGATAGCCTTTATTAGAGGTGAGGCAGATCACTCTCTAATGTCCTGGAGACTGACCGCTCACGCTCGCTCCTTCCTCAGAGTGTCTCTACGACCGAGTGTCGCAGGAGACCGCCGACAGCGCGGAGATCACGCAGAGATTGTCCAAAGTGAACAAATACATTTGCGAAAAGATCATGGACATCAACAAGTCCATCAAGAACGAGGAGCGGCGGGAGTCGAAGCTGCTCATCAGACAGACAGTCAAGATGGAGAACTTCACGTACGATGGCATATAGTGATCACGAGTCACGCCAGCGCCTTCTCCCCCCCCACCCCCACGAGTGGTCTGCAGAGTACGGAGGGGACCGGGGACGCAGTCACCGTTTCAGGAGCGGTCGTATTTCTTTGACACCATTGGATTGGCCCATTCCCATCTCCCTCGTAGTGTGACCATCCCCCCCCCACCCCCACCCCCTTTAATGGCCCAGCTGTGGAACTGGCAGACAGACAGCTTTACCCACCAGACAGAACTTAAACACATAGTTTGATATTAGCTGGTGTGAGTGTTTTTATAAGCTTTACAGTGGCGTTGGTACAGAGATATGGTTTATTGAGGATATGTGTGCATATGTGTCAAAAGACAAATTAGATGTGATTGTTAAATTACTTTATTGTTCTGTGTCAGAACATAACTTTGAATCCTTGAGCTTTTAAAAAGTAAAAGGTTATTTCCCTCGATAAAGTCTTCTGACGCTGTAAAGACGATGGCGACGGTGACGCGTTGGAACTCAGACGTGTGAGCTGTCGACTGTTTTTCAGCGGCTGCGCTGCAGCTGCCGGAGACCTGGGTGTCTGCTGCTGCCGGTACCTGCTGCACGCAGCGAGGCCTCAGAGTCTCACATGCACGAGTCTTAATTGGTAACAGCCATATTTGATTTTTTTTTGCGGCAGAGATTCTGTTGTTTCCAGAGATTACGAGTGCGTGCTCTCCCCCTTCAACTGTCGGTCAGTCGCGTCTGGTGACTAAAGAGGGAGGCCTGATGGGAGGTTTGGCTCCGGCGTCGAGTCAATAGACAGAGAGAGAGAGAGAGCGCTGGGTTTTTTTTTCTACGTTGACCTTTCAGTTAGGAACTTTCGCCATCTTTGAGAGAGCACAAGGACGGATTTTATCGGGATTTATTCGAGTTTCTCTTCGTCAAACGTGTCACTTTTTTCAACAAAAAACCAAGAAAAAAAACTTGACTGTTGAGTCGTCGTGGTACAGGCACGCCGATGCCTTAGAAAGGCCTTAACTGGATTTGGCAATCACCGGGGACGGGTATGTCTCCGGGTTTTCTAGTAAGCTGTGATTGTAAAACGTGAGCTGAAATGATGAAGCTTCACCTGCACTTTGCTGTGAGAATGTAAGCGGTGGTGAGGTACTGTTTTCTGTGTGGCTCACGCCGGCAGGCCGAGCCGAGCCGAGCCGAGCCGAGCCGAGCGGGGCCGCTGGCCCCAGGAAAACGGCCCCGCTCGTCTCGCGGCGGCGCGAGCCGTGGGTAAAGCTGTCTGCAACGCCACCGTTCTGTCGGAGGTGGTCCGGCCCTGCTGAAGCCCCTCAATAAAGCCCCCTCTTGCTGAAGCCACACCACTGGGGAACAAAGTAAGGTTGCGCCAGTGACAATTTCCTCAGAGCTCTGCCGTCAGAACTTTGGAAATTCTCCTCTTTTATGTGTGTTTTTTTTGTTTCCCCCTCCCATGTTTGTTTCTCCTCCCTGTTCCTCTCCTGTTGTTCTATTGTTTTGATCCTAAATGGTTTGTGTGGCTGTCTGCAGGCTGGAACTAAACGCTGCAGATTGAAATCTCAACTGTGACCTAGCTGTGGCTAACTGTGAATCTGCTGCAGAGCCGCCCATCAAGCCTTTCTCCTCCTCACATACTCGAATTGTTTGTCCGTTTATTTTTCTCTTGTGTGTGTTTGTTTGTTTGTTTTTCTGGAAAGTTCAGATCAGCCTTTTTTCTCAAGCTACTTTTTGGTTCTGGAGCCATGTTAGTGAACATGAACACATCTTTAATGGTTATTTTCCTCATCAAACATGGATGCTTCAGTTGGTTGTCGCACGTATACACACACACAAACACACACACACACACACACACACACAGTTTCAAGCTTCTGGTCAAGTTTTTGGTTTAGCTAATTGATGTTGTAATTCCACGTTCCCTGTCAATCTTTTGTGTTTATTTTTACACTTGCATATATATATACATATAAATATATATCTATATACTATTTTTTCATATGAGTTGTTGGCTTTAAACGTGATGTTTCTCAATGTGGGTCAGTGGAATCCACTAACAAACAAAAAAAAACATTTGCCCCTGGCCAAAGTGATCTCTGTGCAATGAGAGGTAAAGTGTTGCCCCCCTCCCTCCCCGCCCCCCCCCCTCCCCCCTTCATCTTAGACCCAACAGACCCCACACATCACACACTCACAACATGTAAAAAATTGGCAAACCTCGTATATGAGCTACTTTAATAATCTGCTGTAGTAAATTTACAATCTGTCTGGTTTAGTCGCTCTGAATCTTGAGACGCAGTAGGTAGATCTCCACCCATCATTTACATTGAATGCACTTTAAACTTTTGGGCAATTCTTGTCAATCTTAAAGAAATGTATTTGTCCTATTTGCTCTTTTTTTTTTAAAGAAAAAGAAGAAACAACTTTGTAGCTTAAGGCCTAACAATCATTGTATTATCATGAAGCACCTTAGAACATTTCGCGTTATTTTGGCAAGAGTGAGGGTTTTTTCCGGTCAGATTTGGGCTCCACAACAAGCATTGAGGGATTTGATACTGAACAATAACGTTCATAGGACTTTTTTTTTTTTTTTTTGATGGGGGGGTGGGAGGGGGGGGGGTTTGTCTCACAAACTACGTTTTGACACTGAAACTGGATTCTCCAACTCCACTATTGCCTCCCCAAACAACAACCGGCTCAGCCAGCCAATCAGTGAGCAGCAAACTCCTCGATTCAGTTTCGTCAGCTGGCGACTGTAACTAACGAAAACGTGCAAACGGACTGGATCGTGTGCTTTAACTTGACGTGTCAAGGTGCCGGTTGACGTGTGAGCAACGACGACGCGTGTAGACGTACGTGTGTGTTCTTACCAATGAGAGGTAATCGTAAGCCAAAGTATTGATTGCTGAGATCAAGCTAAAGAAAAGGGTGGGGGGGGGGGATGCTGACTGAGAGATCAGCAGGGTTTGCACAAAAAAAGAAAAACAGGCTCATGCCACGGTAACGGAGCTTAGTGAATCTTAAGTCACCTTGTTATTAATATGTCTTTATTTAGGGGGGGGTGTGAGTATCTTTTTGTTTGTTTTTGTTGGTTTTGGTTTTCCTCCCCTGTACAAAGCAAAATGTGAGGTTTACGTGCGCTAGAGTGTGACGAAAACACAGGCGGTTCAAAAGAAAAGATTTCTGCTGTGCAAAGCAACTTTGCTGACACGTCGTTGGTGTATTGTGTTTGTGTTTGTTTATTTGTTGTTTGATGCCAAAAGGGGTGGGGGTGGGGGGAAGGGGGCGTGGTTAAAGTGACGCTTAAAGAAAGAGCATTATTACGGCTATTACGTCATCTAAAAACATGTTGGTGTTTTCTTTTTTTTTTTTTAAGGCTGGTTTCCTGGAGCGCCATTTAGCCTAATCCTTTAACTAAAACCATCTTCAGTGGATGAAAGCTGTATGGAAGTGCTGTACGTTTTTAACCCAGATTTGGCTTAATCTGCGACGGAGCGGCCAATCTCCGCCCAGCCCACCAAGTCGCTCGCAGAGGCGCAGTTTGGGTTTCAGCGGCGCGTCGGCCGCGTAATCCGGCCGAGCCGCTAATGGACGCGGTGGGGCTTGCGTGGCTTTGGGCCGCGACACCAGACCTTCCAGTGCTCGGTCGCAGTCCCACTTAAAAGTAGCGATTATGCAGGAAACTCTAATCCCACCGGCTCTGTGATCCTCTACCTGTTCTTCCTGTGCCGCCTCCACTCCCGTCTCCCCACGTTCCAACGGACTAGATTTAGAGAAACGCACCTGTTATCAAGATAATAGCGAGCCCCGTCCTCGCCCGGTGTTTTGGCTTATGTTGCAAACACCTGTCAAAGCTTCACAAGTGAAGGAGCTTTGTGTTGCGTTTTGACAGTTTGATTGGGGTGGAGGGGGAGAAAAAAAGAAGAAGAAGGCTTGTTTCTTTTTCGAGCTTCACCGTGTGGAACAAGATAAATGGCTCCATCTCGCCGCCGTTCTCAGAGCTAAATGTTCACAAGACACATTTACTGTTTGAGCCTCAGATACAATGTCCAACTCACTTCGAAGGAGAGGAGAGAAAGAAAAGAGTAAACCAAGCAGGAGGAGAACACATTGCTAGGCCTATATTTTTATTAAAGGTATCAGTAACTTTGTATACAATCCACAAACCGGTTCTACTTCATCTAACTTCACCGTCCTACCTCATTGTTACTCTGGTGTGTGTTTGTCAGTGACTGTAAACTATGTGTGTGTATATTAAAAAAAAGAAAAAACAACAAATCTATAGGAAAAGGTATACCTGGTTACTCTCAACATGTACAGCATATAAAAACTTGTTAAACACCTCAGTACACGAATATCATTCTAAGGAGAAATCCGTTTTATTACCTGCTTAAAGATGCTGCTGTAAAAGGGTGTCTCTGTGAGGGGTCGTCTCTGAATATACTATATCTCCGCTCTTTGCTATGTTGTGCAGTTGATCAGTGGTTGTGTTCTGTCTCTGTATCGCATTCTGAGATTTTTACTGGTTGACGGTGCTACCAGCAAACAGTTCAAAAACTGATCTATCGGACCTCAAATGGTGCTGTTTTTCTATGTTTTTATCGTCATACAGCTATGTTTTATTCAGGTGTGTCAACCGCCACTATCCCCTCAGCTAATCAAATTCTAAGCCAAAATACTTCGCAAAACCAATAACCCTGCTATTACTGTATCGACCTATATGCTATCCATCCAAATATTGTAGATAGTGATTATATCCTCAGCTGTGAGTTTCAGAAGTACCTCAGACGTCGCTGATTTTAAATGGATGCATCTGCTTTCAGCACCTGTTGTCTATCAATTTACATTGTTGCCGTGTATTTTCAGAAATATGCATTTTTACTGGTTAGATCAGGTTACTCTGGAGGTAGTACGCGGTCCCCCGCTCTCACTCAGCCGACCGTTGACTTCAGTAGAACAAACGCCGCTGTTCAGCTGGTTTGCATGTCAGAGTTTCGGTTTGTTTTGTTTTAATTTCATGAAAAATGAAATCTCACCTGTTCCGGACAGAGGACGTGACAGTAGATGAGGGCTTCAGCAAAACAACAACAACAACAACAACAAAACAGGAAACACGACTGACTTTGAGTCCCAGCTTGTTTTGTAAAGACGACAAACGGAGTCTTACAGGCCCGACAGCCGTAAAAAAACAAACAAACAACAAAAAAAACAGGCAGATCACTGAGAGTCTTTCAGGTAAATCAACTATTTTGTGCACATCAGTCCGAACACGATCTAAAGCCGGTGATTTGTTTTTCTTTCTGTGATACTGTCCCCAGTTGTTTCTCTGTCCTTTGCTGTTATTTAACGATTTAGATGTAAAAAATTTTCAGTGTTGAAAACTACGAACTCGGTGTAGCAATTTGTTCATGATTGACTTACTGTGAGCTTGGCTTAATTCTACAAAAAGTGCATTATATTTTCCTGTTCATTCACACCCGTGGGTCTTTGTTTCCCTGCGCCAAAGTGTTCAGAGTTTTGTTTCCTTGGGTTCGTTCGAGGGGCATGGGTGGTCTGCATTTGAGTGTCTTTGTATGTTTCTGTTTGTTTTCTTTTGTTTTTGTTTTCTCTCTCTCGTTAATTGTCTGTGGACATGAATTGTGCTGGCACCTCTCTACTGTGAGTAGCGTGTTTGAACACACAGCAGTGGGTTTTAATGGAAGCACTTAAGCCATTCGTTGGACTGTTTTTTCTAACGGTTCGATTGTAAGCTTTGCTCGGGTCCAGGGAACTGGCCCAGGGAGTTTCGTGTGTAATTGAATTCCTATGCAGGTGTTGAGTTACGAACCTGGTACCACATCACTGTTGGATGGAGGGCCAGCCGCGGAGATGGACGGATACCTGAAGAGACTGAAGAGTTGAATGTTATCTGCACAGCCTTGAGATTAGAGCGGGACAATGGCGACATGACAAATCCATACCGAATTAATGCTACGACTCTTTTTCCAGTGCGAGTGTCAGTGAAACTGAGCTCTGCAGGGCTGCTTGGGTGTGCACCTGTCTGTGCTAGTTATAAATGCGTTGCAGTGATCATTAGGGAACGACAGGGTTATTACTGTATGGAGTATTTCCAGTTAATGTGAAAAGATTTTCCAGACTATTGCAGTAAAACACTCCCTCACCCTACTTCAGCCTCCCGGAGGCGACAACACGTCTGCAGAAAATGTTCAAAGTATATGCGATAGAGAGTGTACATGTCTTTGCTAAACCGGCCACACCTCTGCTATGCGAGCAACTCTTTGACGCTTAGCATCCTGTTCTGTGTTTTTTCTCTTGCTGCATTCAGGAACACCTGTTTAATGTATAGACGAACAGAAATAAATCAAAACTTTTATTCTATCAGCACAAACCCTTTGTCTTTCTTCTCTTGTTTCCGTCCTCGTGCTTACTGGGTTCTGGGGGGGGGGGGGGTCTACTCTGGGAGCCATTTTTAAAAGCATTGTGTCCAGTCTCAGAGAGCTCGACGCTTCTTTTCGGTTGTTCAGGAAGTACGTCCCCGTGTGGACGCACTTCCTGTCTGGAAAGAAGCGTCGTGCCGATCCACGTTGTCGTTTGTGTGTGTGGACGCTGCCTGAAATCAGCAGCCGGATGTTGAAACACTCCCTCTGCGTCTCGGTGTGGACGCTGCCAACAGTGAAGTCAATGACGTGCTGCTGTCTCGCTTTCTGCTCTGAACCTGAAGCCGACTCCTGTGTTCGTTCCTCGTGTCTCTGTTCTGTTTATGGCTCCTAACAGGAACCACTCACAGACCTGTCGCATGTGCAGCAGCGCTTTCAGTGGTTTCACGTGCACAAGCACTCTGTTCCGGTGCCGTGCTGCCTTCATGGGACAGTGGGACATTTTCATATTTGTGATTCATGAATTACTTCTCCTACATTGAAGAGACGTAAAACCGTAGCAACGATAGTTGTTCCCTCTGCAACAGCAGGATGAAGTCTGCCATCAAAGACGTTCTATGAACACTCACGAGAACGACACTGCTTAAAGTTACTCAAGTTACTTCTGTGTTATCAGCAGCACCTCACAGACTCATAGTGAACATAAGAAGCTCTGCAAAGTTGTTGTTTTCTTGGTTTGTTTATTGTTTTCTGGACAGTGGACAGTTTATTTTTAGGAACGCAATCAACAACTTCCTGTGGACAATCACCGCGCCAAGACATGTCGAACACGGAGACTTTAGTCGGCCCCCCCTGATGAACACCCTGCGACTGCAGCGATCCCCAACGATCTCCCGATCTCAGCGAATTAAATGATAGAATTTCCTTTTTCACTTTTCATCCACTTCCCGGTCGTCCGACACGACCAGCCACAAAATTACCCCGGCAGATCCGAGGCCGACAGCGACCGTTTCAATCGCCGCTGATAAATCGGCGTAGCGGCGCCTCATTGTTTGCCGCGGATTCACAAGAAGTTTGGGGAAATTTTTTTCTGTCGGAGCGAGGAGCGACTCCGTTCCCTCCGACGGCTTCTTCACCTCAATCTGTGTATTTTCAAAACCAGCGAATCAGGGTCGGATCTGGCCAATAACTTGAAGCGCGAGCTGAACGGAAACCTTAGAGGTGTCATTTTTACACTGGGACACCACTTAACTGATGTCACAGGAGTCTGTAGTTTCAAATTGGTGGCTGCCGCGCTGAATGGGCTTCAGAAGGCCTTAATGACCCAAAGGCTAATGCAAATTTCCTCAGCCCACAGCGCGCCGGTAAACTTTTAATTTAAATGCAAAAAGTGAAATTAGAGTTGGAGTTTCTTCTTCTTTCTTTCTTTTTTTTGTTCATACAAAAAAAAGCAAAGATTTAGCTTTTCCAACATGTCACCCGGGAGTCTGACGCCGGCGCCGCGGCAGACAGATCGCGGCGCCGACGGAGGCAGATAACCGTGTGAGTTCTTAGTGTCTTTTCACGCCACGTCTAACTTTGGCTTTGCCGTCGTCACTCTCTCTGCCACTCTCTCTGCCCTCACGCCCCCCCACCCCCACCCCACCCCACCCCACCCCCCCGGGCTCTGAGCCTCATGTTTGCAGGTTTGATGTTTGCAGGTGAGCGATTAGCATGCCGGCTTCGCCCTCGGTGTCGAACCCACGAGGAAGGCTGACGGTGTCGCCGAGTAACGTTTCTTTATTCGGCGCTCGCGCTGCCGGGCCGACGCCGACGCCGCGCGGCTCGCTGGTGATTGGCAGCGCCGCGTCCCGTTTGTCCCGCGTCCAAAGCGAACTGCGGTACCGGCTGATCTGCGGTCAGGAAACATGTTGTGTGTGGAGACGTCAGATCAGACGTGAAAGGGATTCTCAGACTGAATCCAGGACGTTTTACTTGTATCAGATCTGTAGATTGTTCCACTCCTCCCCTTTCTTTACGTCATTTCTAATCAAACATATTAATGTTTTGTGATTTTAGCATTTTAATGTCCTTATAAATAACCTCTTACTTGGTTTTCTTCTTGGTTCTTGCCATGCTTTGATCTCTGTTCATGAGTTGGCGCTCGCGTTGGCAACGTTTGGTCGTAGCTGCATCGTACCGCGAATCTCACGTGGAGTCACTTGTGCATCGCGCGCTGGACGCCACGACAGGGCTGGGCGCCAGGGCGACGTCGGACTGGCCGGTTCACCTTTGTGGCGGCGACGCTCCTGCTGTCGCGGGGCTCCAATGACGCCGCCGCCTCGAGCCGTGGACGCCGCTCCCTGGCCAATCAGAGGCCAGACGTCAAGTGGTTGTGAGTGGAAAATTCCCATTTGTGTGGAAATGTTAACCTGCGTGTGTGCGGACATGCAAACAGGTGTGTGTGTGTGCGTGTGTGCACACCACTAATTGTTGTCCTTGTTAATGGGAGGCAGCAGTTCATAATACACTGAGCTGTCTGAAGGGGCCAATGATTGGCTGATTAGCTGATAAACTGATTGAAATGTCCTTCAATGGAGAGCGTCTAAATTGGGACTAGTCCACCCAGGAAGCCCCCCAGCTGGTCACTGCCCTCCCCCCCCAGCCTGTGGTCACTGCCC
>JAUESF010000052.1:10961918-10972234 GCA_032274765.1 Malacoctenus tetranemus
GATATTTCCATTTTTAATTGCAGTGATCACGAATTGATTCAAATTCATCGTCCGTTCATGTGCATTTCTGCAAAAGACCGTGAGCTGGTAATAAAATCAGAGTCGTGCTTGTTTGCAGCTTTTTCTGGTCCTGCTCATCAAAAACCGCTGAATGCAAATGGTTATTTGGCTTTGGGAATAGTCCCATAATGGACGCAGTGTCAATGTTAAATATTGCTATGATGAGCTATTACCATTGTGCTAACGACCAGCATGTATTTGCTCGGTCGCCGGCCGCAGACCTCCTCCTCCTCCTCCTCCTCCTCCTCCTCCTCTCCGTCAGTCCGAGGGCGAGCGGCGCTCAAACTGTTTTATAAAATTCCATCATTTACCATCTGCAGGCTGAACATTGGTCAGCAGGGAAAATAGCTGAAAGAGTCAGTGATGCAAGGAGCTCTAATCTGTTCCCAAGCTACCCCGTTGTTTGTTTGGAAAAGAGAGAAATGGAGAAGGAGAGCGGGGCGGAGGGGGGTGGGTGGGTGGGGGTGGGGGTGGGGGGGGGTGGAGGAAAAGGGAGCAAAGAAACAAATGGACCCATCTCCTTCCTAAAGCGTTGCTTTTCCAGCTCATTTATCAAACGCAGAAGAAGAATTCCTTTTGATTGGCTGATTAGCAGGAGCATTCATCACCGGCCGATGTATCCCCACCAATCTGACACCGCCATTTTGGATAATTTGTTAAGGATGACAGAGGGGCCATTGTTTCCTCGGCTTATTTTTGACCTTTTTAATATTAGGGAATTAATTTTCCACCCGAAACAAATGTATTAGAGCCTGTCACCGCGCCAGATGGATTTCGCACCCTGGACTCTTCCCTCACGCCCTCCGCCTGCGACTCGCCCGGCGTTGCTCAAGAGTCCCTCGCTCTTCTCCGTCCGCTTTTCTCGTTCAGATTTGCCGTATGCGTGAAGTTATCAGTCGTCGGTTTGCGCGTGTGTGTGCGTGTGTGTTAGTGTGCGTTCGCTCCCTCCTCTCAGACTTCCTGCCTCCTCTCTCCACTCTCCACGTGCGTTAAAATGTCCTCTGGTGTCAGCCAACCATTTCTGATCCATTTCTGAGATTTACGGCCAATTTTTCCCCATCATCCCTGCGTCGCTTCAATCCTTCCATCATCCCTCTCTTTATTCTCCCTCCGTCGGAGGCTGAATTGTCTGCTTTTCACCGGAAACCCTCGTACTCTGGCAATTTCGTCGCCATTTCTTCTCAACTCAGTTCAAAGGCTTTTACCTCATCTTAATTTTTTTTTTTTACACAACATTTCATGTCCTTCCTCGCTCATTGCCTCCCATCTGGAGTTTGCGTATCGCACCTTCGTCTTCGTCTTCTTCCTTCCTTCCTGCGCCACCTTCTCGCTCTCCTGCCGAGACGTTTCCAACAGATGTGGCAGCTTACGTGGCGCCAACAGGCCCGGAGCAGAGGGCTGCCTGCGCCCGTTCAGCCTGATTACAAGTCACCTCTGTGTTCATAAACAGACAAATACCACCATCAATTTGAGACTGGGCGAGAGAGAGAGAGAGAGAGAGAGAGAGAGAGAGAGAGAGTCGGCGGGTCGAAGGAAATAGAGGGAGTTTTGTGTCATTTACTCTCATCCATGAAGCAGGTCATGCCATCTGCCATGTTCTGTCACTGCTACATCATTAGAGGGTCACTGACCCGGCGCCCCCCCCCCCCCCACCCTCACCTGAACTGGCTCCTTTAACTCACAAAATGCTGGTTGGAGGTTCACAGTGCAGAAATGCTAATTCCAGGTGCTGCACTCGTTCTGATTGTTGCGTTGCTTTCATGCACGTTCAGTTGTGGGGTTTTTTTTGCTCGCATGCCACCAACTGACTTGAGGTCAGAAACACACATTTGCTGAATCTAGCAAGCATCCTGAGCAGGAGATGGAGCTATGACGTAAATAATCCAGAAAGAGTCGTTTAGATTTTTCTTTTTTCGTTCTTTTTTTTTACTTTCTTAACTTTAAAAACAACGATTTAGGAAAGACAGATTTCCTCATTTCTCACATTAGCATCAAAAAGACCCCTCCCCAAATTCATCCCATCCTTAAGTCTCCTGAGAAAGGAAGAAGCCCACCGTGGTGAACTGTCGACAGAGAGATTTTAAACAAGAGCTCGTGTCATAAGCCCACCTCTAAAGTGCCCCCCTGCCCCCCACAGTCCCTGTAAAGAACAGGTAATAATTGAAATGACATCAACCTAAACAGCAAACGGATCAACATTGTTGTCCGACCGTCAAAAAGCACAAACAAACCAGCCCGCCCCGAAACAAGCTCCCTCAGATCCCACCTCGTCCAAATGTACCTACTTATCTTGTGGAGTGTTTAAAAGTCGGAGCGTCAGTGGCCGGAGCGCTGCAACGATTGGCCCCACCAGGGAACTGTATCTCAGCCCAAGATTGGCGCCGAGAATAGAACAGGCAAAACAAATAAACGAGTGCCCAGTGGAAGGCTAACAGGCGGCAAAGCACTCACCTGTCTGTTCCAGGGAAATGGCTTAATTGAAGGCTTAGCGGTGACATTCAGACTCCAATATGCACTTATTGCTGCCACCAAACACGACAAAGAAAAACACACACACAGAAAAACAAAACTCTGGTTTTTCCGTCTTTTCATGAGTCACACGAGCCCCCGACATTGTCGTGTCCCACATGCTCGTCCCAGAGCGATCCTGTGGCTGTTTTCCATTCGCCGGTTCCTCCTCGCAGCTGCGTCTGACTGGAACCTGAAGGCAACTTCGACAGACGCAGCCGAACCTGTTGTGCAACCCTCCTCCCGAAAAACCTTGTGTAGTTCCTCTGTGTTTCCTCTGAGTGCTGCGGTTTTTCCTTCCACAGTCAAAAAAAACATCAGTGAATCTAAATTGTATTTAGCTGTGAATGTGCGTTGGTTTGTCCCCCTGTGTCCCCCCCTCCCGTGATGGACGGTCGACCTGTCCAGGTGTCGGCTGCCTTCAACCAGCACCAACTCCAGCAGCTTGCTGCAACCTTTAAATGGAAGAAGTGGTTTAGAAACTGGGTGAGCGCGACTCTGGAGCCACGTATTGACCTCAGGAGCTAATGAATGTTGCATTTAAGCAGAAAAAAATGATCACAATTTTTTTTGAAGCGTCTATAAACTGGCACATTGCATCAGTGGTGAAGACTCTCACTCCCATTTGATGAAACTTCGGTTTGAATCCGGCCTTATTTCCCCTTCGTGTGCACAGATCTTTCTCTGTGTACTCCCTTTTTTACCCCCCAGTCTGAGGACGATTCGTCAGTCAAATTGCCCGTAACTTTGAATCAGTGACGTCCTCTCCGTGATGGACCAACGGCCCGTCCCTGAATGACTCTGTATCCGAGCAGATGTTGTCGTAACCCACCGGAACGCGGAGCTGCCTCGGACGTTTCAGCTCTGGTGTCGCGTCCCTCTCTCCACTCTAAACGCTGCCTGTGTTCTAATTCAATGAAGCCGTGATCGCGACGACGACGACTCTCGGCGACAGCAAACCCCCCGACCATCCTGAGAGAGAAACCTGGTTCTGATGTAAGCTCAGGAAACACGACTGGCTAGCAACAGTAACCAAGAGGGTGGATAGCAGAAAAATGGTCAATTGGCTTCCCCGTGGAGACAAACCTGCCTTTCCAACTACTTGAATTATGCTGCGCACTTCAAAACCCAGCTGGATCTCGCACATGGAGAAACCTGTTCCAATCCCACAGGTATTATGTGTTTAATGTTGAATAATGTGCGTTTTGTGTGCTGCACATTCGACTTTTTTTTTTTCCTCCTGAACAAGCAGCAGTGCTCCTTCTCTGAAGGTGTGCTGCTGATGCCGAGAGCTTTATTCAGGAGCTTGTAATCCTGCTTCAATCAGCTCCTTTTTCCTCTCCGTGTAAAGATAAGCCCGGCATTTACGGCCCTCGCCGCACTCCTGCACCCCGCTCTAATTAATATGCAGCAGATAAGTACTTGTCTGACAAAATTCATTCGTTTGACCTTCCAGGTTTTACACTAAACTGTTTGCAGCGGCTGCAAGTTCACCACGAGTTGAGAGTTCCCCGGAGTTTCAGCCGCAAGATGGTGCCTTTGTTTTTCCTGCGAGGGGTTTAATTTGGACACTCGCTCGCCCTCTGTTTCTCTCTCTCTCACTCTCTCAAATTGTCTCCTGACTTTCATTCAGCAGTCTCTGTTTCTTAATTGCCCCTAATTGCTTAATTACAATTTCAAATGAACAATTCTGGAGGTCAGAGCGGGCTGTTAATTGAAGCATCAATCAGAGTGGTCGGGCCTTCAGAACCGTCGCCGTGTGATTGACAGGGCATTAACCGAGCATTGTGGTGAGCCTGGACGCGACATGGTGGGGGCTCCGCGGCTGTTCCTGCTGATCGCCTCGCGTCCTTCAAAGGGACCTTCACAGCCCGCTGTGGGGGAACCCTCCGTGTGAGGGCCAGCAGAAGGAACCTGAACTCAACACTTGGATCCAACATGGGGGCTCAAGCCGTCTTCCATCACCCCTTTATGCGTGTGTGGACATAAACACGCGTGTCAGGCGGCTCGATGACTCGCTTCATGTCACTAAATCCCTGTTTTCTTCCTCTTGTGAATGGATGAACCGGCTCCAAGTGAACCGAGCCGGTTCTCAGCTCTCGGTGCTGCCGTGTCTGCGTCCCGTGAGTTCGGAGTCACTTGCCGGAACGAGCAGGTTAAAGTGAAGGAGCGGTCGTGTCGCTCACCTTCACTGGGATTACTGGTAAACAGCCAGCGCTGCACCCGGGCTGCCACTTTTCATCGCCTGCTCGTCCTCCCTCCTCTAATCCAGCTGCCACTGTCTCCTCCCCCTTTTTACCCCGCCGCCTCCCCCCCTCCCAATCTCTGCCTCCACCAGAGGGGGGAGACCCAGGTGATTATTAGGCTGGTTTCCTTCGTCTAGACCCCGGCTGGTTTTTGGCCCCCCCCCCCCCACCTCCTTATCGAACAGACCTAGATCTCCGTCTCTCTCTTTCCATGCCCCCCCCCCTCATCTCCTCCCTCTTCATTGTTATGTGTTTGCTCCTCGTTGATTTCCATTCCTGCTCCAGCTCCTTTCGTGCCATGTTTTTCTCTCTCTGTCTTCCTCCCATCACCACCACGACTCACTTGGCTGCATTTTTAGCTTCTCTTCTTTCTTTTTGCTCTTTTTTTTGTTGTTGTTTCTCTCTCTCTCTCTCTCTCTCTCTCTCTCTCTCTCTCCCTCCCTCCCTCCTCCAGTTCCTCTACCTCCCCTCCCCACCTTCTCCTGCTGCTGTTCCTCTCCTCTGGGGCTCCATCCATCAGGTTGTCGGGGGCTGCTAGCGGCCCACTCCCAGCCACCATATTTCACCGCCAGCCAGCCAAGCAGCTGACAGCACAGCCACGGCCAGGAAATTGCTTTGGCTGTGAGCAGAATTTCAAACACAGGCACACTGCGTCGCTGGGGCCGCCCAAGCGCCGCTTCAGCCCCCCCCCTCCCACCGCCCCTGCCAATCTCTCCACACACATCTCTATGTCTCTCTCTCTCTCTCTCTCTCTCTCCCTCTCTCTCTCTCTCTCTCTCTCTGTTTGTCTTTACGTACTTATTTCCCTTCGCTCGCTCTCTTTGCAACCTCTTCTCCATGTTTTCACACACACACACGCACACACACACACACACACACACACGCACGCACACACTTCCACAGCCGCATGCATCGCTTTCTCCCTTTGTCTTTTACCCGTCTTTGTTTGCTCCCTCTCCCGTCTTCCTCCACTATCTCTCCCTCCTCTCTCTCCATCCTCTCATTCTTCCCACCCTCTCCTCCTCTTTATGACCCACAGGGAACAAGGTGTGGTGCTGAATCTTTAATGAGCGGATGAGGGAGGAGGGAGGGAAGGAGATAAAGACGGGGAAGAAGAAGAAGAAGAAGAAGAGAAGGAAGAGTGGAAGGATAAAACCTGGGGAAGGGGAACAAAGTGATAAGATAGTGAGAGGAGGCAGAGAAGAGGGATGCTGGTGGGCGTTGCTCCCTAGTTAAGGGTTAGAAGGTGTGAGAGTGTGGTGGTGGGGGGTAGTGGAGGAGGTGGGGCTGTGTGGAGGGGCTTGTGTGCCTGCTCTTGTCACTAGCAGTTTCAGACTGCTGAAGTGAGGAGGGCTTTTTTTCTCCAGGTTCAGTCATTGAGGCCAAATTTACATTATTACCCGGTTCAGAGCTGGGATTGAGGAACCGCAAAGGAAGATTGAATCCGTAGCATCTTCTTACACCTTCGCTGCGGAGTCGCAGGAAGCGAATAAAAAGGATCCGACGAAAAACAACAAACTCATTTTGAGACATGTTTGATTACAGAGAGACGTGTGGTGCGGTTTTTTATAGTGATGAATAAAAAAAATGCAACAATCTGACTTTTAAATCGAGCTCGAAACCTGCCATGTTTTTTTTCCCCCCATTTAAAATGACGAGAGTGAAACATCGCATGGAACATTTGTGACGAGCTCCTGACGGGGTGAAAGTCGTCGTTTGACTTGATTCGTGCAGCGTTTTTTAGTTTTTTTTTGGCAACTTCAGACAAAACTCTCTCAATTCATTTGAACGTTCTGCAGAAACGTCGGCTCGACGTGTTCACGCAAAGTGTACGCTGAGGTTTATCTCATGTTTCTTGGTGGTGCAATGCAAGGCAGCAAACTGCACCTCAAAAACTGATGCGTCGTTGCGTCTAAAACTCAATATTATCCTGTTTGTGCGGACAATTTAAATGTCACACATGATCCTGTTCGAAAAAATAAGACTTTCCCTGAAATTAGAGTGAAAAACAACAGTTTATATATGAAATAAAATGGTTTTAGCATGTTTTATTTTGCCTCACCAGTTGGAATCAACACAAAAATGACATTTTAGACTAAATTTGACGGTGTTTGATTCACTGTTTTAGTCAAACGCTCCCTATTCGGCGGGCCTCATGTCGTAGGCTTTAGCTAAAGGTTGCAGAATTTGTCGTCCGCTCGAACCTGAAGATGAGCGTGTCTGTCTGAGGCCGACAAGACCGGGTGAGACCAGAGTGAAGCAAGAGGAACAGATCTCATGAAATCCATTTTACACAGAGCAGACGGGAGAGAAAAGACATTACACGCTCAATGTGAAGTCAATATTAACCTGATAAATAAGTTTGGTTTATGTGATGAATGTGATGCGTGCGTGCGTGCGTGTGTGCGCGTGTGTGTGAGCCCTCCCCTGCTCCGTGGCCCTGGTGTGTGTGTTGACGGTGTGCCCTTCAGAAGGACAGCCTGATTGAAGTTAAGTGTGGTTGGTTGGCTCTTTTCAGGTATGAGTGTCTTCTGTGTCCACACTTTGGTCCCGTGGGTGAAAAGCCTCTCCCCGGCAAATTTCCCCCTGGAGCCGAGCGAAGGCTGCTCCTTCCCTCCCAGAGGAGGAGCTGTGATGTGGACTGTCGCTAACAGACAGAAAAATATCTCCACCGACCTGCTGTTTTTCTACCTTTTGACTGTTCCTCCGTCCCTCTGTTCTCTCCCTCTTTTCCCCCATCAGAGGGTGAGCTTGGAGTTCTACATTGATGTCCATGCCCACTCCACCATGCTGAATGGCTTCATGTATGGCAACGTGTTTGAGGACGAGGAGCGTGTCCAGAGACAGGCTGTCTTCCCCAGGCTGCTGTGCCAAAATGCACCGGACTTCTCCCTTGTAAGTCGCACAAACAGACAGACACACACACACACACAAGCGCCGGTGAGATGGGCTCAGATCCAGTGCGGCTCCAGGAAAAGATATGAAATGCTCTCAGCAAACGCGAGCAAGATGGCGCTCAGCGCGCCACTTGAGTGCCAACTGCATTTACAGAGGCAGTTGAAGGATTGAGCTGAGGAGGAGTAACGTCCAGCTGTGAACATGTGGGTACAAACATGGATCAGTTAGCTGAGCGAGTGAAAGGGTGAATTGTATGTGCTGCACTCAGAGTAGGTGTTTAGAATTGTAAAGACACGCGCACACACACGCACGCACGCACACACACACACGGTGGACACTGTGCAGGCCTCGTGTGCAAATCTGAAACGCAGGATCTGCCTCATTAGCAAAAAAGTCTCCACATGAGTTTCACCTTCCCACGAAATGAGGTGCAACGAAGCTTCAGCAGTGGCGAAATAAAAACACGTTCCTGAGATGTTTCTGCGCTGCGGTTGTTGTAGAACAGATAAAAGAAAGTGTGTGTTAAAACCTTCTCGTTTCCACCCGAAATACGTCGTGAATGAAGATCAGTGACCAGTTAAGAGAGAAGAAAGGATTCAGTGCCGCGTTTGACCGAGAAAGTTCTGATATTTGTAAGTTTGGATCTGTGTTTTTATGTCTGTGCCGAGCAGAAGCAGAAGGTCACGACGGTGCACAGAACTTTGAAAGTAGGGCAGGATATTCAGCGTGAACGATGCAGGTGTTCTCGCTCTCCGAGCGGGAGGAAACTGGGCTTGTATGGACAGAAAGGCTTGTGTAACCTGAAGGGGGGGGGGGGCGTGGGGGGGGGTGAGCAGAAGGAAACAAAGGGAATCAAAGTGCTGCAAAGAAACGGAGGACAAAAGGCGAAGAGGGGACGAGCGTGCGGGAGGAAACGTCCCGCTCAGTGGCCGTGGTGCTGCTGCTGCTGCTGCTGCTGCTGCTGCGGCTGCTGGTTCCAGCCAGCACACATGTGGAACCTAATCACAGCCTTCACACAGATACATTATCCACCGCACTGTACCCGCTCAGCCATGGGTCCCTTCCACTGACCTTCATTTCCTCGGTGACAGTGACATTTCATCGCACAGCCACTTACACACATCATAAAGAATAACCTTTAATGCCCATTGACACCCAGCTACAACCTGGATACAGAGGCTGGCCAGGACGGGCAGATGTTCACCCACACGAATATGGAAATGTCACTTATTGTGCGTATCTATACAGCGCGCTGTACACAGGACGAGTAAAATGCTATTTCAGGAGAATTTCTCTCTCTCTCTCTCTCTCTCTCTCTTTATTGTGTATTACTTGTGTGACAGCTGGCCCTGGGGTCATCTCCCTTACTGCGCTTTTGTCCCTCCGCCCATTCAGCACTACCTAAAGCCCAGGGCGGCGGCGGCGGCGGCAGCAGCAGCAGCACAACACAATCATGGCCCAGTCCCACTGGTGGCCACCAAGTCTGCATTTTAGCAAAGGCAACTCTCACTGCAGCAGAGTGGAGTGACAGTGAATGGAAACTTTCTGTGCACTCCTCCCAAGACGGCATCACACTGGCTTGGTGGAGCTGACACACTAAAACCCAAAATAGACGCGATTCTTCTTCTAGTTTTTTCTCTACTCCGGCCATTCACAGCCGGCGTTTCCATTGACATTGTATGAACTTGTGTAAATGCTGCGAGGTGCAACTGCTCGACAGAAGACTGGACTGGACTTCATCGATTCGTGCGTTTGTACTTCTGTACGCGTAAAAATCAGTTTGCCAGCAGGACGAGTTGCCAGTCAGATTTGCAGTTAAACACGAGTTCACAGGCTCAGGAGGAGCCCCTCTATGTGACGCTGGCCCGTTCTCATGGTGCCTCGGAGGGTCTGGGGTCAGTCGGTGTGAGTGTACGTCATAAAATCCAGTCAGCTCACACGTGTGCGGTTGGATTGTGTCATAGAGTCCAGGTGAAGCTCAGGGAGAACATGCAGCCACACAGACCTGCAGCTTCCATCAGACATCAGTGTGTCATCAGTGTATCGTCTCACCGGTGAGAGTTGATCTTGTCCTGCTCGCGTCACACAAAGGTGAACAGAAGCTGCTGTGGCTTCGTTTAATTGGACGAGGAGCCTCCTTCAGCTGAAACGCTCCAACTTCCTGTTTAAACTTTAAACGGCAGACCGTTTTTTTTCCCAACTGGAGGGCAGCTTAAATAAACTCTCATCATAATGAAGACTTATTAACAGCCCTTTTTTGAAAGCTAGTTTGACAAAGTTGTTGGTAAATGTTTGCTTAATTAGACTTTGAGCCACATTAGCATTTATTTGTTCAGTGTTGGCTTTTTTTGGAGTGGGGGGGGGATTTTAATCTGTCTCATTAGCAACTAAACGTTCTAATGTGTTTGTGAAGTAACTTTTGTGCGCCGTGTTATGATTGACAGCTAGCTTAAAGTGGATTTTTGAGGTATTTTGTTTGCTACTGATGAGTCGTGATGGTGAAACCACAGCGGTGAGCCGCCGAAACACTGAGCTGAGGGAGGCTGGAAAGTTTTGCAGAGCGATGAAGAGCGACGGAGATGAGTGATAATTCTCTGTTCATCA
>JAUESF010000052.1:11309347-11319432 GCA_032274765.1 Malacoctenus tetranemus
GTGTGTGTGTGTGTGTGTGTGTGTGTGTGTGTGTGTGTGTGTGTGTGTGTGTGTGTGCGTGTGCGCGCGTGTGTGTGTGTGTGTGTATTCGAGGGGTGAGGCCTGTTGCATACATGTATGTTTGCGTCTGTGTGACTGTTTAAATTGGAGTTTTGTGCAAACAGAGCTGAGATTTTAGTTAGTGTCAGTGTGTGCATGTGTGAGTGCGCAAACACCCGTGTGTGTGTGTGAGTGTGTGTGTGTATCTGGCCAGAGTTTGTGTTTCTCTGTTTGTGTGTTGTTCTGTTGGTGTTTGTGTTGTATAAATGTGTGGTTACCCCATCCAGCCGATGGTGTTTACTTTCCCTTTTACCTTGTGTGGTTTAAAAGCACCTCATCCAGACTGTGGTTAATGCAGCGCTTCCTGTTGTGTGACGACCGACGCTGTTCGCAACACGCTGTTGCGCGTTATTTACACTCCGCGCAGTCACATATGGCGTGACGGAGGAGACAGCGCAACCTCTCTCCTTTCACTTTCTCAGCCTTGTAATGAATTGTGTGTGTTTGTGTGCTCTTTTTCATGGCGTGTGTGTGTGTGCGTGTGCGCGCGCAGCACCAGCAACAGGTGGTCCAAGCCGTGGAGAGGGCCAAGCAGGTCACCATGGCTGAGCTCAACGCCATTATCGGGGTGAGTCACCTCCACTCGTCATCACGCAGACACACACTGCGACGCGCGCACACACACGGCTCAGCAGCGAATGGTAAGCGATGAGTTTCCATTGCTAACGAATCACCTGCAGGCCGACCTCTGAACTCCACTCACCGATCGTCACGTCGCCGCGTATTATGATTGACGCCTTTCCAGCTCGTCCAGCACACTCGTGCTTCCATGATAGCTGCGTCCCGTTGTCACAGCAACGCACCAGGCCTGCCTCCTTCCTCACTGGAGCAGCTGGATTTCCTCGACGTCTCGGCTGCGTGTAAGCAGGAAAACGGCGTCCTGAAGTAAAGTATCAATAAACGGACACGAAGCGCTTTCACAGCGAGGAAACATCAGTCAAAGTGGGACTTTCTGTTCCTGCACAAACTCCTGAGCTGCAACTGTACAAAACACTTGTTGCTGGTGAAAGCTGCAGACCTTTGACAGCGTGCCGCGAATTAAATCGTTTAACGAGCAGTTTTTTTTTTTCCCTCTCTAAACAAAAACTGTCCTCTGAAGAGCTCTTTGTTTAATGTATCTGTGTTTCAAGTGTCTGATGTGTGTGCCGTGTAAGCCTGCACGCAAGAGCGTGTTGCTAAGCCGAGTCTCATCCAGCTGCGAGTGTGGGGGGTGGTGGTTGGGTGGTAGGGGGGTGGTCTTGCTGTACAAAACCGTGTTGTTCAGTCTTTATAAAATGACTCGTGTCCTGCATGTGAGTGACACGAGGCAACGAGAGCTCAAATCACATCAAGCCTGAACGTGTTCAGAGACGCTACTGGAGCCAAATGTGGAGGTGTCACTAACACGCCTGTGCAGCGCAGCTCAGACGCTTCACACGTCTCATACACTGATGACCTCAGAGCAAACAAAGCCAACGTTTAGGTAGAAAAACAGGTGATTTGCTTGTTTTAAAGATCATCAGATTGGATCAAAACGCTGGTTGCGTCACTCTCTCTTTAGCCGATTATCGACCCTGAGCTGCAACGTTTACGTTCGGGGGAAAAATGCATGTTATCCTAAAAACAACAAAGCAAACCTGTGAACAAAGAGGCTTGAAAAGTGCGTATTGTTCCCTTTACGTTAACAAACAGGTAAATCACCTGATCAGCACCGCCTCCCACACAGGCGGTCCGTCTGAATATGTATGCGCGCAGACACAGTGATGCTCCTGAGTGCTGTAGTAGTCGGGGCTTTCCGCAGCTTGTCAGAGCACTGATCACATTACTGTCTACTTAAAGCCCTTTGTTCCTCCCAGCACTACAAACACTGCTGCCTCCGAGGTGTGTGCCTCCCCGTGTAGACGCGCGTGTGTGTGTGCGTGTGTCTAATACACCAGCTTGACAAAACAACACACCAAAACACATCATAATGCTCCCCTCAGGATAATAGCCTTTCTTTATCTGTGGTTGCTCCTTTGCTCTCCGTTCTCTTTATCCTCATCTCTCTCCCTCTCTCTCTCTCTCTCTCTCCCTCCCTCTCCTCCTCCTCCTCCCCCCCTTCTCTGTCTTTTCTCTCGCCGTTTCCATTTTCCTCCTGGTCCCTCCTCGTAATCTTTTACCGTTCTTTGTCTCACTTTGGCCGTGTCCTCATCTCTCCTTTCCCGTGGCTTTTTTTTTTTTTTAATGTCTTATCTTTTCCTCTCTCTCCCTGCTGCTGAACACCCCCCCCCCTCCTCCTCCTCCTCCTCCTCCCTCCCCGCTCTCATTGACTCTCCATCGCTTATCCCCCCGGTTCATCTCATTTACCTTCACTTCTGACTGCTTCCTCCCTGATTTCCTCGCGTTTCTCTTCATCATTTCCTCTCCGACTCCGACGCCTTCCTTCTCACCTCCGTCGCTCTCTCCTCTCTCTGGGTTTTTCTGTGCCGGCTCTTTTCTGCCTCCGTCTCTTTTCCCTCCTCATAACAAATCCCTCCACCTTGACGTCTCACTCTCCTCGCTAACTTTCCTCTTTCCGACTCGCGTCTCCGTCACCTTTGCCCTCCCCGTGCACCTCGATCATTCACTGTCCCCCGCTCTCTCCTCCTCTTTGTCATCCTTAACTTAACATCTCTCTCACCTCTTAATCCACTAATCTCTTTCACATCCTATCGGCCTTCATCTTAATTTCCTCCCTCACGGTTGAGCTCTCCACACGGATTTAATTTCACTCACCTTCCATTTCTCATGCCCACCCTCCCCCCTCCCCCCTCCTCCCTCCTCCCTCCCCCCCTTCTCTCTCGTTTGTTGTGTGTCTGCCCACGTGTCTCTTTTAACCATCCACTTCCTATTATGTCCCTCTCCCTCCCTCCCTCTCCCTCCCTCCCTCCCCCCCGCTCCCTTCCTTCCCTGTGGCCACAGCAGCAGCAGCTCCAGCACCTGTCTCACCACGCCCCTGGCATCCCCCTCACGCCGCACCCATCGGGCCTCTCCCTCGGGGCGGGGGGCTCGGGGCTCCTGGCGCTGACCGGAGCTTTGGGGGTCTCAGCCCACCTCGCGTCCAAAGACGAGCGCAACCACCTCGACCCCGAACATCTCCGAGGTAAAGAGCAAGTGCTCGTCCTACATTTAGTCTTTGAAGATGCTTTGTGGTGTTGCAATCGTTTTTTTCTGTCCCCACGGTGAGGTTTGGTGAGGCAAGTAACTTTTTTAGAACAAGAACAAGATCACGATAGACATAAACTGATAAAATAAGCTTTGTGTGTTTATCAGAAGCAGGTAAAGCGAGTGTTTAAACACCATTCATGCTGGAGTATCATGATAAAAGTCAAATTCTTTAGTTTCCATGTTCAGGTTCAGGTAAACTCCCCAAAACGATGTACATCCTTTTAAACATCAGTGTGGAAAATGCTCGTGACAAATTCAGTGGAAATAATGTGAAAACTGAACTTTTCAGAACATTTTTTTCCCCAATAATGTGTTTTCATGTTTCTCCGTTTGTGTACATCTGTTTTTATTTATTGTAAACTCGATTGCAGTTAAAAAGTAATGGAGAGCTACTTTGTCAGCGGCGCTCTAGGAAGTGCACGACTTCATCGTTTCAGAGGAGATCAGATGTAAAGCAACGGCGCTCATTAGACGTGCAGGGAAGCCTTATTTGGTATTTGTGCAGCAACACATGTTTTGGACTGAATGTGAACTTTGTTTGAAGAGCCGTAAGATACTGGACAGATGTAGTGGAGCGACCAGCGAGGAAAACGCCGAGGAAATGCATTGAACTCTCATTCACCCCAGTAGAATATCTTATCTTTGTGCTCTTTCTCAGGCAGAGAGCCAACAGAGACTTTTCTCATGAATACAGCGAGAGCTCGAGAAAAAAAAAGAGAAAGGGAATCCGTGAGAGTTGCGAAGGAGAGAGAGAGAGAGAGAGAGAGAGAGGCGAGAGGGAAGATCAATGTGTTCGCGTCGCCGTTTTAACCATCTGTGTAAGAGCTTATGCATGTCTGCAGCTGTGTGCGTCTCTGCACTTACATGCGAGAGTGAAAGGAGCGCGCTGAAAGGGGGCAGCAGGGGAAGACAGCGAGCTTTGTCTGGTTTAGGGAACAGAGAGGAGGGAACATCCAGGGGAGAGAGTCAAGCACAATAGTGGCCTGTGTCTTTGGTGTAGAGGAAGGCAGCGGCAGTTCGGCGTAACCTTGGCTGAGTGGGGACTGTTGTTGTTATTATCAGGACTGACGTCAAACTCTCTCCTTTCTATCGCTCTTTTCTCTCCGTCTCTTCTCTCTTCTTTCCTCTTCACTCTCTTCCTCCGACCCCAAACCCAGAGGGAGCGCCCAGCCGGGTGAGTGCCTCCATGTGTCGCCATAAGAGTTCTGTGCACCCACAATTTACTTTGCTTGTGTGTGTGTGTGTGTGTGCGCGTGTGTGTGACAGTGATAAAGTGCGGGAGATGGAGACGTGCTGTAAAGTGGCCTCTAAAAAAAAAAAAGAAAGGAGGAAAGAAAGAAAGTCGGCGCATTGCTGGAGCTCGGCCAAGAGCAGCGCGGCTCAACGCGGCCACAATGGCTGCTCATCACCATCAACCTTGAGCTCCTCAAGGTTTCCCCACATCACACCAGCATCTGAGCCCGCCGCTGTCTGCCGTTATGCGGGGGAACAGACAAACTGGGTTAATGGATGAACACGCGCCGCTGTTTATCGGCGCCACAAATGCTCCTGGAGGGTTACGGGGCACCTGAAGGGGCCCCGGCCAGCGTGTGGTGCTGAGAGAAACACATGAGATATCACCATTAAATAGAAGATACTGAAGATAAACATTAAAAACAGACAAAAATGACTCTGCTCACGCAAATTGAAGCATGTGTTTCGAAGTTGAAACGAACAATAAACATGACAGTAAACCACAGTGTAGCCTGTGGAGGAATTATATCACTATAGCATAAAAAAACAATCAATTCTTTATCCTGCTACATAAAAAAAACGCCTGTGTGCATCGGATGTTTTGTACAAATCGTCGGATCAAGCATTGTTTATAGTTTTATCTTTCAGTATTTGCAGAAAAAAGGAGGGCAGTGGGGGAAAAACCTCCCACAAATGAACAACACGGCGTTAAAAACAATTCCTCTTCCAGTGGAATTAAAATGATTTGAGAGCTGGGACGACTCTTCCTTTGCTCCGCCGTTCCGTCTCTGTCCACAATGAAGCCCTTTTGCATAATTTAATTGTGAAGCACAATGCTGATTGTGGAGCGCCGCGAAAAATATTCCTCTCATGAGTTTGAGGTTCGTGTTGAACTTCGCCGAGCATCGCAGCGCTTGGAGGAAACAAGGGGGAGGGAGGGAGGAGGGAAAGATGCATATCAATTGGTGTTTATTAGAGAAAGCCCCACTTTGGTAAAGCAGGCTGGAGTTTAAAAAGGAGGGAGGGGGGGGGAGAGGAAGTGGGGAGCAGGGAGGAAAAGGCGGAGGAGAGAAAGAAAGAAAGAGGAAAGTTTGTGGAGCAGCACTGAGGCCCATTGTGTCGCCCGCCTCCCCTCCGTTTGTGCTCCTTCCTGTCGGTCCTGTGGGCTCCTTCCTGTGGGACTCACTCGTGTGTTCAGCCCTCCATGTTGGGGAAGAGGGAGGAGGGGGTGGGGGGGGCAGAAAATGACAAGTGGCCTCTCACCAAACCTCAGCCGGCCTTCGCCCCCACACACACAAAAAAACAACACAATCGGGCTCTCTGAGTGCCGAGCACCAGGACAGGCCGCATTGTAAATACGCCTGCACAGCTTTATTGCCCCATAATGAGAGTCGTATTTTACAAGAGGACGGGTGTGTCGAGGGGAGCGCACTAATTAGCTTTATGGGCTGTCCAGCGCGCTGCTATGACGACGTGTTAACCTGTGCTTACGTCCGCTGTTCCTGCTCCGCGTGTGCGCGTGCACGTATGTGTGTGTGTGTGTGTTATCACGTGCGTTTTATGGCACTTTCCAGTTTGCTTCGAGCGGCTTGAACCTGAGCAGGGCTTTGTGTTTCCATGGTGCGCCTCCATTTGCGTGAAAGGATGAAGCGATGTGTGTCTGCTAATGTCCCTCACATGAATCATGACGTCCTCTCACTTTTCCCTCTGTAGTGAATTTGGTTTTTTTTGCCTTTCCTCGCTCTGCGTTCCCCCTCCAGAGTAAGTCGGTGTCGTCGACAGACAGCCAGCCGGCTGAGGAGCGCCAGGGCCCGTCGGGGGGCTACGCCTCCTCGCAGGGAGGGGCCGAGCCCAAGAGGAGGCGCTGTGACGACAAGGAGCCACTCCCACCACACTCATACGTACGTCGTTTCTACACGTCAACGATCCTGAAGCAGCGTTTACCTTTATTCCCATAATGCACCAGTGCAGTGTCCCCCTGAGCACAGCCTTCCAGGGTTGACTGTCCAGCACTAGTTTAATGTAGTGGCTCAGTAAAGTACATTTTATCATTGTAAGAGTACTGTGATTACCAGTTATTTTCATTTTCTACACTAGCCACGTTTTCTCCTGAATGACTCATTCAAATATGAAGTCAGTCTGATCATGTGACTGTTTTAGCAATGAAGCATCAAACCTATAATGACAGAAAAACTCAATACGTCCCTTCTAAATCAGGTGTGTGAGGACACTAAGTGCTTGTAGACGTGGGATGTTGCACATAAATCCCACATAAATGTAACATAAATACACAAATACCCATTTAGCAGCATTTTAAATACTATTAGTGTGCATGTGTGCTCATTATCACCGCCGTGACTAAATAGTTCAAAGGAAGCAACGTATATACACCAGAAAGTGCTTTTTAGTGTGTGTCTTTGCGGTTGTGTGTGTGTGAGGACGTATGACATTGCTTATGACATGATAGGCCACATGGGGGTCGGGGGCCCGCGGCCAATTAGAGGCGTGTTTGCTTTGGATGGGTCCGGTGGGGGACGAGCAGGCAGCCAGAGGCGATGCGGTGCCGGAGGAGCGACGGCCAAGGCAGATAGCTGCGATGAATGAGACGGCCGTGCGTTGGCGGTCGGCAGGACTGATTGACACCGGGAGTCGGTCTGTGCAGCGCGGGCCTGCAGCTACATCAGTTTGGCATCGACAGCAGCGCTCCAAATCTTCCCATTAGTTCAGACCAGGAACAGGCCACAGATAGTTTCCACTTTCTCAATGTTTTCCCTCTTTTTTCTCTCACTCTGTCGAGCCGTATTACGCTTCTCATTTCTCTGTTTGCCTTTTTTTTCCCCCCTCCTCCTCCTCTCCTGCGTCTCTCTTTGTCTCTTCAACACAGTTTCTCAATTTCTCAGCTTTTCCCTCTCAGTCCTGCTCCTTTTTTTTCTGTTTCCTTTCCATTATGTTCAATCTTTCTTTTTTTTTTTTTTACTATTTTTCTGCCTCTTTCTCCTTTCCTATTTTTCAATTTTTTTCCCATAATGCTTCTCTTTCCTCTCCCTCCTGGTCTCCCTCTGGCTGTTTTCGTATTTTTGTGTCAGAGGAGGTTGTCGACATTGTCCTGTTTTTTTTTTTTGCTTTGCATAATTAGGTACTGATGTCACTCCACATGGATGTCAATAGGAATATCAGGCCATGATCACATCAAGCACTGTTGCCATGGTGACTAAGTGCCATCGTTCTCACCCCAAAAGCACAGGGAGGGAGAGTGGGGGGGGAGGGAGATGGAGAGAGGAGAGCATGGAGGAAAGAGAAGGAGGGAAGAGGGTCGGTGTGTGTGTGTGCGCGCGTGTGTGTGTTCAATTGAGCAACACACTGTAGAATAGTGTGTGTATATATACACACAGTATATGTTGTGGACGTTGCAGGAGAATATACGGGATCCACTATCTCCGTGTTAAATGTTGCATGGTGGACAGACAGTGGACGGAGAGCAGATATTGACGTATCGATCAGCGTGTGGACGCGTGTGGCTCTGCATCCCTTTATTATTGAGGCTCTACGTGCATACAGTGTGTCCTGTCCTGTCCTGTCTTAATAAGTGATCAGGAGGTGGGCGTTTCACTCTCCTCGCGCTGTTTTGCCTCCTCAGGACAGCGACGGAGACAAGAGTGAAGACAACCTCGTGGTGGACGTGTCCAATGAGGTGAGTCCAAGCCAACGTCGACAACCTAAAGTGGCTGAAAATCGGGATTTTGATGCCTAGTTGTGAAGAGCTTGAACATGTAGCATGCAGACGTTTCCCACTCCCACACATTGTCTTGAACAGACTGATCCGACCACCAAGTGAGCGTCCATCACCAGACACCGTCAGTGGTTCCCTCTCCCCTCCTTCTTAAACTTCTCAGCCGACGCTTTCTCACGACTTCCTCTCTGCGTCCATGATGGGAAGTGTCTGAGCACCTCAAAGGAGAGCCGGCCTCTCCCCCGCTCGCCTCACGGCGACGTCCTTGTGCAAACATCTGTTTCACAGAGAGCATCTTTGATTTGTCTCGCGCAGCCACAAGTTACGGTGCAGGCGGCCTTTATCCGACACAGGCTCTTTGACACCGCGCTGCAGCCCACACATGAATAAAGCATGAAACCAACCTTGGGGGGGGAGAGACGAGTGTTGCTCGCGGGACTCACTGTGGATGCGCTCGGCCTCCTCCCACTGCGGAGCTCTTTTGTATCCGATGGCTCCGCCTCTCCGTGGCTCGACTCCACACCACTGGCGTGTGTCACTGTGTCTGTAAAGTCACATAGTGTGGATCAAATCAGGTTTTTAAATGCTCTCTCATTAGGAATGATCATGTTCATCATTTCAAACTATTCCAAGTCTTCGAGCAGTCAGTGATATCACTGCTCCGACAGGATGATCGATTTTCATTACCGGCGTCGGTGCGTGAACTCATTATGGAAAAGATAATGAGTTGTACGAGTTTACAGAAAACAAGACAAGTAGCAAGAAACAAACATCTTGAGGGAAAACTTTTGGTGAAGACGTGTGATCACATTACGATGTCTGATCTCCACCATCAGCGACAGTCGTCCTTTATACATCAAAATGCTTTCGTTTGTTCAGTGTCTAATGGTGTGTGCGTGCGTGCGGTGCATGTGTGTGTGGTCAGTGCATGTGTGTAATGGTGTGTGTGTGTGAGATGCGAGAGCAGTCAGCAGGTATGCAGGTAGTTCAGCCTCTGCTGCAGTTTCCTTGTAAATAGGAACAGCTCCTATGTAAGCTCATTATCAGCTGCCTCTGTTTGTGCTCCCCTCTCCTGAACCATGTCCACGCACGCACACACACAGGCACGCACGCACGCACGTGCACAGGCACACACACTCTTCCTCTTTGCTGTGTTTCCAGGCTGCTTTCACTCCTCCGTTCCTCCACTTTTCTCTCTGTTCGTCCCCTTCACGCCTCCTCCTTCCCTTCCCTCCTCCTTCCTCTCATTAGATAAGTGGAGTGTGGTTCATTTAATATATGCAAAGCCATTTATGCCCCTGGAATGTTTCCGTTCCTTAAATACTTCACGCAGTGTACCAAAAAATATGTTCCATCTGAGCTTTCTGTAGTTTGATATCGCACACAAAAGCAGAACCGGTCTCTTGTGTGATTTGGAAACTGGTACAAAAGCAGGGAAGGAAAAAAAAGTGACAAATGTGGGTAATAGAAGGAAACGGCAGGGAAGTTCTCTGGTGAATAGTGATGGTGTGTGTGTGCGTGTGTGTGTGTGTGTGCGTGTGTGTGTGCGTGTGTGTTATCGCAAGAACGAGCAAGTCTGTGTTTGAACATACATGTGAGCCTGTGGCGATGCGTTTGACGCTCTCTTCGCAGATGAACACAGACGAACCGTGGAGCTCTGTGTGTGTGCTTGTTGGACTAGATGATCTAATATGTGCCTTGTGTGCGTGTGCGTGTGTGTGTGTGTGTGTGAGAGCACTAAAATGTCTGTGCTGATCACCGTGACCTAGAGAGAAGTGCTTACTGCAGCACTCTGCTCTGAGGGAGGCGGCGCCGGCTCACCAGCGGCCGCGAGGAGGAGGAAAATATCAGTAACAGC
>JAUESF010000052.1:11510825-11525155 GCA_032274765.1 Malacoctenus tetranemus
TCTGTTTTTGTACATCGAGGACCAAAATTACTTTTGATAAAATGCTGAAGTTCGTTTCAACTTCTGATGAGTTTTATGTTGTTTGTTGTAAATAAAATGTGTGTTTTTGAGATCCACAAATTTCCTGTATTCTTTATATCCTATTTATACATCGTTGAATAACATTAAATCATGTAAAGGAAGGAGAAACAGCAAATCTTTAAGGGGAAATTCGCTTCAATTCTGAACGGTTAAAACAAACAGTCTCATTACTTTCTCTCCACTGCACGTGCTCCCTCGCTCTTCCCCCTCTCCTACTATCATCATCCCTCCGTCCACGTGGTGCTTTTTCTTTTTCTTCTTCTTTTCCTCGAGACGCCCGCCAAGGGATGTAACGGCTGATGTACGAAGGGTAATGGTCCTCCTCTTCCTCTTGCACCCCTGCTTTCCTCTGCTCTCGGTGTGCTCGGTGGCGCTCCCTCCCCTAATTCAATTCAACATGCTTTTCTTGGCTTGACCGCCCCCAGTCTTCATTCAACAGCTTTTCCTCTCTGCTTGTTGCATTTCTTTTCTTGCTTCCTCACTTCTTTCCTATACATAAACACCATCCCCTCTTTCCTTTTTTTGTAACCAACATTATTTGTCTTCCCTCAGTCGATTTCCCCTCTCCAGCATTCTGCTTTGTTTCTTTCCCAGCTCACTGTCTCCTTTAATCCCATAGACTGTGCGTTTTGGAGCTGCGTCTGATTTGCAACCTCTGGATGTTCCCCATGAGCCCCCCTCCTCCGGGCCGTCTGCCTCCCTCGGAGGGGAGCAGCTCACTGGGGCTGAGACGGGTCACGCCAGGGTGAGGAATATCACCTCACACCTATCTCCCTGTATCCTTTTCTCGTTCACCCTTTCACTCTCTCTGTGGCCACAGCACATTTCACTTCCCCCTCTGCTCTCTCCCTTGAACCAGCTTCTCCTTCTTCTCACTTCAAGTTGAGTATAAATAATAAAGTAATATAAAAGTGTGAATGTAGGGGTGTAGGAACAGAGGGGGAACGATTGAGGAGGGAAGGAGATCAAGAGAGAAACGTGAGAGGAAGCTGATGTGGGCTGTTTTTTTTTTTTTTGAGGGGGGGCAAACTGATCATCCCCCTCCTCCCCCACCCACACTCCCGGCCCCTCCCCAGCCCCAGCCAGAAGCCTTCAGGGGTCCCTGGGTTCCTGAGGAAAAACATCTCGGCCCCCATCACCCCTGAACCCAGCACTGGGCTGTTTACCTTGGCCTGGCTGTCTGACAGCTTTACTGATGTTACATACAGGCACACAGGGACCCTGACTCAGAAAGGGATCAGGAGCGCGAGGAGAGAGGAGGAGAGCGGGATGGATGAGGAATGGAGGAGCGAGGAGTGAGGAGGACGAGAGACCAAGACAGGGGTCGCCGAGGAGGAAGCGCGGGCATGAGATGGGCACGAGAACGAAGGAGGCGAGGGGGGGAGGGGGCGGCAGAGCGGGAGGTGTGAGGGAGCACCAGTGTTAGCTTACTCTGATCTTAATCACCACAATCAGATCCATTTGGGGAGCTCTCTGGAGGAGAGAGCTGTTCAGAGGGCAACAGAGTGCACGCTGAGTACACACCGAGAAGAAATATCGCCGGCAAAAAGTCTGCACTAAAAACACAGGCATTAATTTTCCCCCGGCTTTCTGAGTCCATCGCTGTGTATATAAAGCAATATTTTGTTTTGAGGGAGATTGCTCGGACGCATATGTAAGATTTAAAAAGCAAATGTGGAATGGAGACCCAATATTTTGACAGGAGGTAACGTTACGCATTACACTGTGCCGTAGAAATGTATAAGCACTTTCCATACTGGTCACACAGAGAGAGAATGGGGCAGGGAGGGGGGCTACCGCCGCTCACTGTGCAAATGTTGACATAAGTTTGCCATATCTGCTTTGTGAAAATAAACACTATCGATTGAAAATAAAGCTCCACATCATGGAAACGCCTGTTAAACTAGAAAAAAAATTGTGAATTGTGAGTAATGGAGGTTGATCATGAAACAAGAAGCCACAGCAAAATATCTGCAAAAATGTCCCAGATGGCCAATTTATATACTTTCACTGAAAGTAGGAAAAAAACGACAATGGTTTCTTTTTGCCAGTGAATTGAGTTTGCGTTTGCTCTTCAGTTCTTTTGGACTAAACTTCCCCTCATGTCTGGCAGTTTGTCTATTGGTGGGCGTTTGTTTGTCCATTTCTAATCCACAATGCTGGGTTGGGCCGGACCACAGGGGTTTCTGCAATGGGGTGGGAGGTCTGTGTTTTGTAGCCGAGAGCTCTGAGTCTTGTTTGTCTGTCCCGAGCAGCTGGACAAGCTGTAATAATACAAACAGGCCTTTGAACAGGCTGCTGTGTTGTGCCGCTCCAGCTTGGGTTACATCCCACACATCCACACTTTCCGCGGAGCGCACAATCATGACAGGCAGACTGGCAACAACACCGTAAACCCGTGCCAGAAACATGTGTTCACACTCCCGTGAGTGAGGCTCGGTGTGCAGGCATGCATGGAAGTGCCGAGACTTGCAGGAGCATCGACGCACTCCGTGATGCAGCCCGAGTCGTTGATCACCACTAACTGAACTCCCACTGATCTCTGCCCGTCGAACTGTGATTGATCGCCTTAAACCGAGCCGTCAGTCCGCCGGCAGCCTGTTTATCTCTCCCCTCTGTTTGTTTGTTTGTTAGTTTGTGTGGACAGGCGGGGTGGTTTGCTTGTTGTTTGTTTATGGCTGATCATTTGTCACAATAAATCATTCCGGGAGAGACAGACAAATGCAGGTCGGAGGCCTCTGGACGGCCTCCCTCGTCCTTCTCAAACTGATTTAGGCCTAAACAAACAGTGGGGACTCATTGTGCTGTCACCCCTGTACACTGGGAGCTGCAGCTCCCTCGGAGACGGGGAGAAAAAGGGGGACATAGTTGAGTTCAGACCCACTTCACTGCACTGACGAACGACTTCCTCTGTCATTATGTAATGGAGTTCAGGGGTTCGCCTGCCCTGGTTGGGCCAGTGGCCTTTGTGCACACACCAGGATATGAGAGTACAGGGAATTGGTTTTGTAGGTTGTTTGGTCACCACTCTGGGGAGCTGCACCACTATGCGATAAAGAGAGAGGAGGGACTGGGTGGTGATGGTGGTGGTGGGAGGGGGGGGGGGTCCATCCAAACATCTTCCATACCACTTTATCCTATTTCTGGTCAAAGGCAAAAGCAGAGGACAACCTGAACAGTCCATCACAGGGAAAACACAGACACCCAAACTTATGCAAAAGTTAGAGCAACTAATTAACCTCGTTTGCTTTTGTTTGGACTGTGCAAAGAAAACAAAGTACTTGGAGGAAAATCCAATGCGAGTACACTTCTATCACTTCAGCCATATGTCAGCTTTCATTCATCTTTCGTGGTTCTCTGTCAGTTCTCTGACAATCAGACAAGATAATTTACAAGCGATCCGAAAGTGATCGCATCAGTGTCAGTGAGAGCTGAGGTGAGACCCCGGCTATGAGCCGCGTGGATTATGTTGCCGTGGGTTATGCAGAGTTGAACATCTGGTCACATACCCAGCTTAGATAGAGTTACTCATCTCTGACAGCGCGAGCGGAGCGGAGTGTGAGGAGAGGGACAGGCGCAGAGACAGAGCTTACGAGACAGGCAAATTATTCATGGCTCAAAACGGGGACGTCAAGTAGTCTAAGACTCGCTAGTATTGTCAGTCCCACTGAGACTCTGCATTCGAACATCCTGCAGGTCAAAGAGCCAAATATTTCTCCGAGCAACTGTTGTCAGAGGGAATATTTCAGCTGTGGCACATGGTGAGAAAGGCGTCCACATTTTTCTAGTCAGCTTGATTTCAGTGTAGTTTAAAACTCACTCCACCTCAGAAGTTTCTGTTTATTTCAAATGCAATCTTTTGAGAGTGTTTGCATTTGAAGTGACATACTGCACTCTCATGACAAGTGATTAAACAACAATATGTTTTAGTCTCAAAGTTTCAGAATAACCATTTTTACAGCTGTCACAGACCCTCTTCCACCTGTAAACGATAATTGTAATCCCTCCAAACGATACGGTGGTCTGAAAACTACAGAAAGAGAAGATAAGGGAGGTGAAAACAGCGTGCGATGGCGGCACGAGGAAGTTGTAAAAACAATCGTGTTTCTCTCCCCTGTCCTCCGAGCACCTTGCTGCCCTTTTGCTCCTGACCTCCAGTCCAAAGGGTGGATCTGTTTTCCAGTGACCTCGACATCTGACCGCCTCATTGCAAATCGCAGCAACTCACAGCGGCACAAAGACGTCAAGCGAGCCGTCGGCGGAGACCGGCGAGGAGGCCCTGCAGTTCGAGCAAAGAAAGTCTTTTCCAAACACAGAATCAGCTATCACGCTGTTCGTTTGTCTGCCTCTGTTTGTACTTCCTCATTTTTATGTAGAATTTATGTTGTGTGGAGGACTGTTGGTTCTTCCACGGAAAGCCGATTTGTCTTCAAGGGTACAAGTACTCGCTCTGCATGAGCTGCTGCATATGACACGTTCAGTGTTTTTTTTCCCAACCTCACTCAGTTAGCCTTTCCCCTGACTTTTTTGTTTTTACATGGCATGCTGGGATTTGTTGTTTTGTTTGCTTTGTGACTCTTTAGCCACAGCCCTCATTCCACAATGAAAGAGAACAGTATTTGAGGTGGAAAAAAGGGTCAAAGCAGTGTTTTGAATAACTGTGCCGGTCACTCGGACATAATGAATCACTTAAACTCTGGTGAGTCGGTGGAACAACTGCTCCATGCAAGATTCATTGGTATTCTGAGAATAATCATTTATCTTTACACGGACAAATAAACAAGACTTCAACAACTAATGCGTGAATCTGGGATGTCTGTGACAGACTATATTTTTGTTTTGCAATTGTGATGTGAGCCACTGCAGGTGTGAGAGAGGAGGTTCAAACCTGCATGTCATCGGTCCAGAATGAGAAAATAAACTAATAAAACAAGTAAAACTAAGTGCAAAAGCGAAGTTGTTGCTTTATGAAAGGCGGGACAAAGAAAAGGCCTTTAAATATTAGTTTTAGACGCTAGTAAATTCATGATGTAAGAGGCACATTAATGATAAAAAAAAAATCAAACTTAAGAATTAAAGAAATAAACAAAAAGACGTACTGTAACATTACTTTTGATGCTAGTGTTGCCTTCAGGGTCACACTCCAAACGTCGGGATCAGTCCTTTGCGCCTCCTGGAATGTAGTGAGCATGCGCAAACGGATGCGGAAGTAATTCAGCAGTTTCAATTTCCAGCTCGCTGGGTTTAACTGACGTACCGACTTTGATACTGGTAAACAGCCTGGAATTAGAGTCGAAGAAACAATATAGTCGATATATACACACACTCACATAGTTTCCAGGCCAACAAGCACAACAGAATTGGTTCGTTTAATAGACTATGGACGGACATGACGAGGAGACCTCGGCGGGAAGCTTCTCACGACTGATTCGAGTCCTCGGTGACGGTTGAAGCATCTGGAATGTTCTGAGGAGGACGTTAAACCTAACCGTCACCGCGCAGAGACGCTCTGTACCCCGGAGGAACCGTAAGTTCAGTGTTAGCTTCTTTTTTTACATTGAGGCTAAAGATTTCGTTTGGATGTTTGTGCTACATGTCGGTTTGTGGTCAAGGCCCTTTCTTACCAAAGACTTGATTTAAATCCGAATACTGTGGGAATGACGTGAAAAGAAAGACAGGGTATTGTTATTTGTTTCTTTAATTATGTGGTACGGTGTCAAATGTGGGAAAAAAACAAGATTTTGTGAGATGTTGTACATTACCTGCCTTTATTCTCTCAAATAATTTGCACCAAAGGAGACATTCATCACTTGAAGTTGATACAAAATGTTTCTTATTTTAGCTAAGTCAATGGTTTTGTTCCTGCTGCTGTTTCGTGTTTGCATTTCTGAGGGATCATATGCACACCAGTGCAGTACTTTCTTTTTTAAAAAGTGTTTTGAAATGCCCCCCAAAAAATCCATTCCAGTTGCGCTTAAGTCAAGTTCGTAGTTATTGCCCCCTGGCAGACCTCCCATGATTCACTGCTGAGGGCAGGTATCATTAGTAAACTCTACTGTTTTGTAGAAACGCATTTTATGTCTCACACACAAACACACACATGCCTTTTGTTGACCTCTCCTGGTCCTACTGGGCACCCCTGGTGTTTGTATAGTGTTTGTCAAGTTTATGGCTGTCAAGGCTAATGTTCTGTAATAACATATGTCTTTCACATTAGAACATAGCAGATCAGAAGTGGAGAACAAGGAGGTATCCCATAATAAATGGATGAAAAAAGCAGTAAGGGACACATTGGGAAATGCAGATGAAGTATGAAGGACTACAGATGAAGGAGTGGCCAGAGGCGAGTCACTGGGTGGGAAAGAGAAAGAGGGCATTTGGAGGCCATGCAAGCTGAAAAAAAAAACCTTAAAAATTTGATAAGCCCCGATGGCGAGTGTGGGCCAGATCGAGTGTGCTGGCGAGAGGCAAGGAGCAGTGGGGATCAGGCTTTAGAGGGGCTATCGGGAGCAACACATCTGCAAAAGCCATCACGGAGTGTGTATGTATGCGGCGTGACGCTGTGTTTTCTCTGCCAGGCCTGGCTTGGGCCTGCGCAGCAAAACCCGGATCGGGTTTCGTCAGCGTGCAGTGGGGGGCCGTCTCCAGTTGACGCGTGATGATTTAGTCAGGTGTGAGCGTGCACTTTCCAATTTGGAGGGAAATAAATTAGAAGTGATTTTTTATGAGGCCTATGTCCCAGGCTGTCTCAAGGCACTCTCTGCCTCCCGCTGTGGACTGTCAGCCCAACTGATGTGTTTATAAAGAGGGCAGCAGTGGCCCATAAACACATGCATGGACACATGTGTGCATCCAGACATGCGTAATGCAAACAATGGCATGCCTGAAAAGTACACACATGGCTGCAAAAACAGGAGAAACCCACATTTGTCTGCGCACAGCAACATTATTTTTACAAGTTGTGTAAAATGTCCCAAACATGTTAAAAGTAACGGAAACGATCTCAGACCACAGTGGAAAATAAGTCTCCTCATAATCAACCTCACTGTAAACAATTCCTACAGTTAATATTTTACCGTGTGGAGCGGCAGCTCTTGCCAGAGCTGAAGCGAAACGGAGAATCACAGGTGTGTTTCGCGGTGGGACGCAGAGCAGAACAGATCCGGGCGGGATGTGACGGTTGTTCGGTGGTGAGAGGGAAGTGTTGGAGGCCCAGTGGGGTTCGAGAAGCCGGATATTCAAATCCCGTCTGACCTCTGACCTCTGTTTTAGTTGGCCTTGCTACTGCTCCAACATGTGGCTCTTTGGCATATGGCCTTCACTGGCTGACTGCCGCTCGTCTGATTGAATCTGTTTTCTGTTCCTCTCTTTTGCTTTTTGTTCATTTCGTCACCCACTCACACTGAACACCCATAACTCACAGTAAGCATGTTTCTGAGGACGTCAGACTGGTCGAGAAAACGCCAGCAGTCACAGATGAGCAGATTCATATGAGTAGACACTAGCTGATTTTCAGTGCAGAGCCTTTAACATGGAACACAAACGACTGTGTCAGGTCCTTCATCAGGCTACGGGCATTGCAGCTTTTATAAACTGTTTTGCTACATCAGCAGTTTTCTGCTAAGGTCAAGCAAGAGTGTGTTTTCTCCTCCTGTCGAGTTTACGGTGACGCTCCTCATGTGAAGAATGAGTAAACCTGGCTCATAAAATCTCAACCACAGCAATGAAGAGCAGTGATGCAACTGGCTGTAAGATTTGACTGGTTTAAAAAGGTTGGGTTTTGTGTTGTTGACCCTGTTACAAGACCTGAGACTTGTGACTAAGTGCCAGCATGAATCTACAGTGGTGTCAGCTTCAGCAGATTGTCTCTGTGCATGTGCAAGGCATCGCAGACTGGACTTTTTCTTTCACTGGCAGGCTCAGGACAGACATGTCATTGTTTTACCACAGTAAAGTAAATCTGAACATGCGTGTTGTTCTCGCGTGTCTCTTAATTTGAAAAGATTCCTCTTTGGAGATTGCATTGGAAAGTTCATGGACCGTTGAAAACCAAATAGATTTTAGGTTTCATTCATTAAGTTTTGTGTTCTTACGATGTCAGATTGGTAAAATGTTATCGTTGCAGTTTTACTGCTGTCTTTTTCTCGTTTATTTAGAATAATACCATAAATGAATGCTTTCAAGTTTATTACAGTCATTTAACAGCCTAATGTAACCAATTATATCCCCCACATGTACATCAGTGCATCATACAGTTATTGTGTCACAGCAGTTCTGTGGTGAAAAAACAGGGTTTGGCTCTCCAGATGTTAATTTTGCCATAATGGTTGCCATATGATGATTTTGGTTTGTAAAAATTGTGGTTTTCTTTATAGTACTCTTGTTTTTTTAACCTTACTGTACATGTGGTTGGGGTTTTTTGGCTTAAAAGACTCCGTCATGACATTTAGATTAAGTCCTCATCCTTTGTGGAGCTTTATAATACACGTCAGTCGTTTATTTAAGAAAAATCCATTAGTAGCCTGCACATTTACAATAGAACTTCAATCCAAACATGAGCCATCATCTGCATGAGAGCCTGTGTGTGAATTCAGCGAGCCCACTCCTACACGCCACAGATGAACGGAGGCGATCGGGAACTTTTTACTGAGGAGGTCAAAGTCTCCTTCCTTTACGAGTTGTTGCAACATGAATGGGAGCACTGAGAGGGGGGCAGGGGGGAGGAGAGGGGGAAAGGTGGGGAAGGAAAGGAAGTGAATGGTGTAGTTTTTCTCAGCTATACCGCCTCTGAGCGGGGTGAGAGGTGGGGCCCAGGGGGCACAGGCTGGGTGGTCAGCACGATCGCCGACCTGCGTGTGTGTTTATGTGTGTGTTAATGGCTGCATGTGCATATAAGAAAGTCAGACAGTGAAAGGAGTTCCGTATGCTAAGTATCCAGCCGTGGGAATAATGAAAAAGATTCTCATATTACACTCGGGGCCGTTTGATCCTCTTTTCTATTCTTGTTTTTTCAATCATTTTTCAGTCCCTCAGAGTCCGGCTTCTATTCTTGTGCCATTGTTATTCCACACAAAGCTTACACATGCACATTTTCCTGAGGTTTTGCTCTTTATGGCCTGCAGAATGAGGTGTAGACCAAAACGACTCCTCTAATCGAGTGGCTGCACGAGTCCTAAAACAACAGACTGTGTTAAGCCAAAATAATTCATACCTCTCGACCATATAACTTATCCAGGCTCAATAAAAAAGGCATCAAGTGAAAGGCTCAGCGTTTCACATTATACCTGCAATTATAAAGGGAAAATTGCAAACAAACAGCTGGTCTCCAGCTACAGATGTGAGATATGTTTTTTTACTGTTAAAGATTTTGGAAAATTTTGACTTCTGTGGAAATTTAAATGGTTTGACCAATGTCTGCTTCATGTCTATAAAATCACAATAATCCCAAAAAAAATCAAGCATATAAAAAAACAGGAGCCAATACCAAACCAAAATATCTAATGTTCGTGAGGGTTCCTGCTTTTCTCCCACTGATAAATTCAACTTTAAAAATCTACTAGTTATATATTATGAGTGGGTGAAGTACAAGTGAATGTTTTCTGTGACTGGACGTTCAGATTTTGGAAGTACAACAAAGGGCACAAAGCTTTATTTCTCTGCTCTTTGGTAGTATTGAATTACCAACCTGGGAGTCAGAAGTGTGCAGGCAGCCAACTGTCAGTGAGACAGTATAGCAGGATTAAGAAAAGCCTTATTTGGCCACTGAGTCCTTCTGTTTGTGCAGCTTTAGTTCACGGCCCACCAGCAAGCCGGCTTGCTTTTTTTTTTTCCTTTTCTTTTTTTTTTGAACCCTGTGATCTGCATCCTTCACGCTGAGGTGCCATCATCACAGTGAAATCCAACTCCAAAGAAATCGGACTGATTTGACATCTCGGTTTTCAGTGCTGGCTGAAGTCGGGCCTATCCCCCTGTGCAGCACAGACGCGTTTACCCCCTCCTTCACATGTTAGCTTGAACCGAAACAGATCAGACACCAACACGCCTTCAAACAGGACAGTTTCTGTTCTGCTGAAGCTGCCTGTTAGATGTGCTCCAAAACACCGCGTTTCTGCCGTCTTTTGTCGCGGATGATTTCTTCTTCTCTTGCAACAGTGTGGGAAGCTTGTAGCCACATTGAAGCACAGCTAGCTGTCATCAGACACTACTAAACCCAAACATTAGCAGCCACAACCCGTATTCCCTCTTACTCTGTTTCTGCAGTCCTATCGGCTTCCCACACCAGCATTAAACAAGCACACATGTCTTTGCTGCTTTTGGTATCACTCTCAGAAACATTTTTTCACGTCTTCCCACCCAGCGCCGTCTCTCAAACCGTCCACACCCCAGTTTGATCCCCCCGCTCTTTTGTTTCATGTGTTGCCTCTGAAGCGCCTAGTCCTGTCAAATGCACACATGGTAAGTAGCCTGCACAAGTTAAACATCAGAAGTGAAGCATTGTAAATTTATTAGGCTTTGATCCAGAGGGTTCATGTGTGACAAACTGTGTTTGGGAGAAGGGAAATCCAAACCTGGCAGGAGTGAGGGGATGGATCAACAAGATCAAGCGATGTAGGGCGAGAACATTCATTTCAGATGGCCTGAGCTGTGACAGAATTGGTCCTGCATGCTGTTTTCCACCGAGCGCCGGTGTCATGTTCGCAGGTTCCATGTGTTGTAAAGTTGGAGTGGTTTTGGCACGGGCAGTGACGCCGGCTCCTGTTCTGAGGGTGAACCCCATCCTGCCCAACACATGGCGGGCGGCAGAGCCAGCCTCAGGAGCGAGAGTGTTGACAACGCTGAAGCTGGAAACCTAACCTCGCTCTGACACTGAATACTCAGTCTGCCACTTCATGTTCCCCTTCACAAACATCACCCCCCCCCCCATGCAAATGTCTGTCTTTTTGTCTTACTTTATGGCCATCTTTTGGCTCAATTTTCCTGTCTTGATTGAAACTCTTTGAGTTTAGACGAAAGAAAGCTCCATGTTTTCTTCTTTGGACGCATTTTTGTTGCATTACTTCTGCCAGCATTTGTGCCGTCTTGGAACCTTTCTAATGCTGAATTATTTCACTGTTAAAATGAAATAATACGTCTATTTGAACCAAAAAAAACCTTTAAGAATTATATATATTTTTTGAGTTGTTATTTGAGCACAAGTTGTATGTCCTTAGCATGACTATTCAGCCCTAAGTCAACACAGATAAAATCCTCGCAGGTGGAGGTGCTACAGCAGATTGAGTGAAAAGGGAAAAGTTACTCCTGGGTCATCAATTGTGCTCCATGTCCCTGTTCTCACAGAATTCAGAGGGAAAAGGAGACAGGTGTCCACAGCGAGACGACTCCCTCACACATTATATTGTAAACATTTTGGATGACCGTAGAGTTCAGGAGAGCCAAAGAAAACCCCTCGAGTGAAGAAGTCCTGAGAAAAACAGTGCATCCCAACCAGCTGCAGTGGGCGCTGTTCTGTCACTCTCACTCAGCTCAGGGCTGCACGTTCACACCCTTTCTGACAAAGGTTTGTGCTCTGGTGCCCAACAATGAAGATGGTGAGGATGATTTTGTGAATAGAAATAGACACAAGGGTTTATGCTGATGGGACTGTAAACAGCTGATAAGGGTGTCCTGCCTTGGCATCTGATTCTGCAGTAGCTGCAGATTGCTGTTATATCGGTATCAGAATCTGATAAGGTGTGAAACATAACACCTTGCGACATAGCTGTGTGTATTTGTGCTTGCGTCCTTTTGCATGAACAGCATTAGCATTGGGAGTTGACAGAGGGATGTTTGGGACAAGGACAGATGAGAAGAGGAGCAGGAATGAAATGAGTGGGAAATTTTGACTGATATCAAACAAGCAAAGGTCAGAAAGAGGCCGTTTGAAAGGAAGTGGCAGAAGAGAGGCAGGGTAGTGGTAGCAAAGAGGTGGGGCGTGGGTTAATGTTTCATCCAGAAAATCTCGTCTTTTATATGTCAAGCCTCATCATCACAAAGTCTGCTGGCAATAAAACCAGGTTACACAGCAAAAACATCCTGCATAACATTTACTTTTGATAAAATCACTGGTAACTTTGCCTTCCGTCGTGCATTAAGTTAGGAAACATTCAGTCCTGCCGCTTGTTCCCTCAAATAGTGCTGTTTTTCCCGCACACTGGTGCTTCAGCTCTCTCTGCCCAAAAACATGTGATATCTGAAAAACCAGAAACAAACACTTGAAACTCCTCCATTATGGGACCATCCTATTCTTTTTTAGCACAGGAGTGGATAAAACATTGGTCGTTAATGTGCACTGGTCTTCTTGGGAACATACTCAAAACAAAGCCGACCCCTGACATACTTCACCCAAACACAATGTTAGATTTACACACGTTTGCATAATGTGAGCTGTTTGCTATACTTTTCTTGATCCTTTCACAGTATTAGAATATCATAACGTGCACAAACTGATACTGCTCCTCTTGTTAGAAGAAATATTAAATTAGTTTACCTTATGGCACAAATGTATCTGAAACAAGGTCAACAGGCTCTCTGTGTGATTGTAAGAAAGGAAAACCCAAACTGCTGATTTGCACATTAGCGCTCGGTAAATCTCTTAGAAATCAGAACTTTGACCTCGAACAAATCAGCACGCGAGAGACGGGTCTAAAGGAGCATCCTGATCTCTCATCGAGCTTGAGTTTGTGTTGTGGCACGGAGAGAGCAACATAACTGCACAACAGTTTAAGATAATCCCTGAGATGGCTCTTCTCTCATCTCGTCGCCTCCTCTTGTGCCTAATGAGACACCTTTTACTCGCGTGTGTGAGATCCTCGTTTGATTAGCTAATAAGGCTCCGTACTTGTGGCTAATGATTTGTGTCATGGATAAACACTAAGAAGCAGCCTGAGGACAAGCCAGTTGGTCAGTCAGTGCTTGGAAAATCAGTATTAGTGATTAGAAAATGTAATTATCAGAGGAGTTTACCGAGGCTGTGCAGGTAAATGACCATCACATTGGTAAATAATCTATTATTGTGGGTCAGTGTAAACCACTTGTCGTTTTAGGCTGCAATGTATCTAAAGAACGCACACGGTTGTCACTGGGTTAAGTTTGAGTGGCACGATAAATGACAAGGCTCACAGTAAAGGCTTTCAGCTCAGTGATAGGAGGTTTCTTTCTCTCGATTACAGTGTCAATCTCAGCTGAGAGCGGGTCAAGTTTTCTGCACTACAGATCATACTTCACTGCTGCTTCAGTGGCCCTTTTGATACAATATGTATACCTCAAATTCAGTCGAAGTGCAGCTTTTCTTTGCGCCTTCAATACTGAATTAAAGTGATGAATTGGCAGTGTTGGATCACATTTCTGATATTTTAGTCCAGCACGAACAAGGATTCTGTTTATAAAAAAAGACAAAATCTGTCCCTGGGCTTCCAATCCTTTTGTCATGTGTTTTTTTGTACTTAGTTACTATTTGATTAATTAAAACTCTTTTATTTCTACATATTTTTATTGCTTATATCACAACACTGTAATTTTTTTTTTCATGTTCACGTTGTCAGAGTGAATATAAAACTGAATATAATTCTGATTGTGACAAACTGAAGGGCAGTCACTCCAATCCACTCCTTTACACTAAATGAAGCGTACTAAATCACTGCTGACATCAAAATATGTACAAAACAATCTCTAGCATCCAACCAGAGGGATTTCTCTCACAGAAACAGAAATCCTTAAAACATACATGAATGCTTTGCCATCTCAAATCATGAGAGTTGCCAGGTTACTCTGCATATTGGTCACAATTGTATGCTGGCTCCTACTCCAGTTTTTTGCGTCTCATGTGTTACAGCTCACATTAAAATTAGCATTTTTATCAGCTTCAAATGCATGTTAGTCTATCAATGACTAACAGAGGAGGAAATAAAGGAAAGGTAGTGGAGGTTTGCTGTTGGGAAAATTTTTCTATCATGTACTTGCACTTTCGGTGCACACGCTCACCGGTTCCTTCTCGCTTCAGGCTTCTTGGGAAATAAAGAAAGAACATGGAAAAAAAAAAACCCTCAAAGTCTCAAAAGTCTGCCTTGACCTCTATCACTTACCCTTGTGGCATTTCTTCCTCTCTTTCTCTTTCCTACACACACAGATGGTCTGCACACACACAAACACACACACACACACACACACACACACACACACACACACACACACACACACACACACACACACAC
>JAUESF010000052.1:11872718-11898504 GCA_032274765.1 Malacoctenus tetranemus
ACACACACACACACACACACACACACACACACACACACACACACACACACACACACACACACACACATACACACACGGATTCACACTCTTCAACAACTTTACCACCTGACTTAACTTGCACATTATTGGGCTGTGGGAAGAAAATGGAAAGAACAAATTCAAATGAACAGTCACACTCTGCACAGAAATGTGTTGGGAAAAGAGTGCAAACAACTTAACCCCTCAACGTCACTGATGACATTGCTGCTGCTCTTAATCCTGGAGATGTTGGGTTTTGAACCAATAACCTCATACATGCCACAAGTCTACCAAAAGAGCGACAAACCTTTGAATTCCACAACAGATAGAAGAGACACGAGATCCCTGACTTGCCTTTGTCTCTGGTCATTCACCTTTTCCAGACTCCCAGAAATGTGAATCACTGACTTTTGAAAATGTCTTTTTTTGAAGATGCAACAGTTTCAAGACAGACTACAAAACAGCCACTCTGTGATAGCGAACAACTTTGCCTGTTTCATGGCAATCACTTTCTGACTTGAAGAGGCAACGAATTGTTCAGCACATCTTGAGAATTCACCCAAAGTTACCTCGGCATTGCTGTTTATCATCTATTTATTCGTGCTTTTCAAGTCATCTGTGATAATGACCTGCATCGCAAGTTCACAACAAGACAAGACTTTAAAATGAATGATCAGGAGGAATCAGCGTAGGTAGAAGACTTTTCTTTTTATTCCCTTAAGACACGTTTCTCCAAGGCCGACCGCATTAAAGGCTGTCGGAACACTGAAAGGTGTAATAATCGGTGGGCACACGGTAAAGTTGCAAATACGCACAGTCCACATGTAGGCTCTCACATAGACTCTGTTATTACAGCCCATAAAGGCCAGTGGAGATCGATTCTGCTGACAGGTTTTCAAAGGTCAACGTCTCTTTAACTCGAATCAGGTTAACATCAGGGAAAAGGGAGAAGAAGGGAGGAGAAGAATGGAGCAACTGTGCGTCGAGGTGTTCAAACGTGTGTGAGAGAGAGAGAGCCTGTGTGTGTCTGAACAATCGTTTCAACCCTGCACCTCCAATTACTGCAGCTTGTCAGAGGAAAGAAATACATACGAGAGGCGAACATCCAACACAAACTTGCAGACACTGCAAAGGGCTCGCACACAACGCACGCTGAGGCACAATATAAATGTTTCACCTTAACTTTGAAGTCTGACTTTGCAGTATATGGATTCATTGATTCAACGCTGCTGCTCAAGCAATAAAATAACAGCGGGGAAAAGGCCAATCGTTTAACCCTTTACACTCCGCCACACAAAGCAGCGAGGTACCAGTGATTAATGTGCTCTGAGCATTTGGCCACCCACTGTGTGAGACATCGACGCAATGACGTTACAGACCGCCACCCACCTGATCCAAACCCCATTTCAGACCGGCGATACATGCACATAAGTTCAAAGAGACCATAAACAAGGTCCAGCAGCACTGAGCTCCCCTCACATTTTCAAGCATCTGTGGTCCTGATGAAGACATAAAATTTTAACAACATGCCTGGGCATTTGCATTAGGTTGTCTGCACAAGTGTGCCAGAGCTGCGTGACAGCGTGCATGCACTTGTGTCAAAGCCAAGCTTCCCAGCAGCAGCAGCGGCAGCAGCAGACCTCACATGACCCTGGAGGGAACTGTACAGACAGAGCCGCCCACACCAAAGATCCTACAGCAGGTCGGCTGTGGTTAGTCATTCCCAGGCTCTGTGCAGCAGTGGCAGAGCTGAAGCCCCTTATGGGAGGAGGGAAGGAGGGGGGGGCAGATTGACACTAAGAACTATAAAAATGTCGCAGTGTGAATCTGTCATGAATCAGTTGTCAGTGAGGAGGAGGGGGAGGACGCCGATTGGGAGACAGTAAATAATAAAGTACCCAGAGCCTTAGAGAGAAAGTCCTGAAACAGCCACCTCAGATTCCTGTGAGGAGCCCCTGTAAATATCAGTGGACAAATGCTGCTTCTTTCACCAGCTGGTGACAATAACTGAGAAAAACCCTTGAATTCAACATCTCAGTAAAGAACCGGCCTCTCTCCAAACCGGCTCCCGCCTCATTGATTATTGATCGGTGAAGGATGAACTGTAACCAACACTGGTTTCGCTCAGAGCCACCTGAGAAACACAATGTACCTTTAACACTCTGCGGGTGTCATGCCGTGTTTCTCTTTCGCTGAAGGGAGACATGATGTTCCGTGAATTTCCTGGCTGACTGTATTAGTTATCTGTGACACTGTTGTGAGCTATGGTGTCAACATGACCAGGAGATCACAGCGGGCAATATCATGAGGAGCCTTTCAAGTAGAAATCCATGCTATTTCAAGTGCTTCCCTCAATAAATATTTCATAGTTAGCATATTAATTATAAAACAAGAATCAGACATCCCCATACAAAGTACACAGAGATGTCAGTGCCACAGAGAGTTCAGCTTTTAAGTTTAATGCTGCTGAGATTTTAATTATAATCTGGACACGAGAAGTTGTTCTGAAGCCTTTTGTTATTACTGGGCTGCATGATGGAGTAATGGTGAGTGCTTCTGCCTCAGGTCCTGAGTTCAAAGCAGGTAGAACGTCTCCATGTGAAATTTGTATGTTCCCAATGTTTGTGTGCATACGTAACATCAGGCGGCTCCAACACATTTGCCCGTAACGTGGTGTAGGGTCGATGCATGGTGGGGCGGGGCCAAGGCATTTGCAGGTAACGTGGAGCGGGGATAATCCATTTTGCACATAATAAGAGGTGGGACAGATGCATTTGTGTAACATGAGCCAGTGGGACAATGCAGTTGCATGAATTGTGGTATGGATGAATTCATTTGTGCGTAACCTGGGGTAGGGAAAATCCATGGTGGGGCGGGGCCAATGCATTGTAACTGTGTTTTGTTCCATTTTACAAGGGAAGAATATTACAATAATGGGGACAGTCTCAGTGGTGTATATCTTCCTGTATATATTTTTGGACTACTCTCATTACTCAGCCAAGTAAATAACAATTAAATGTATTATAATAAATAAACTGCATATATGAATTCATTATTAGCTACAAAATTTGAATAAACAAAACCCCACACATGAAGCAGTGACATAGAAAAAAAGTGAAATGTGAAAAAAGTACTGAAAGTGACAGCACTCCACAAATACAACAGTCTCAATTTATGATTCAACTTAATTTTGACAGGACACAATTCAACAGAACATCACTCAACACACAAACCCTCCAAACAGGAGTTTCCAATTGTCCGTGTCCAGTACCAGAGAGCTCTAAGGCCATACCTGCACTCCACATTTACATGCTAGTCTCTCTGCTTCACCTGGATGACCACAGAATACAGATGAGGGGTACTTAAAAAAAGACCACCACAATCAATGCCTTTTCAAATGCTGGGCAGCTCCGTGTTTCATACATGTGTCCAGGTGAAAACAGCGGCTTCAAATCCTTCATGTTGTGTCTGGCTGAGGAGGCGAGAGGACTGCTAAGGACAGCCACCGCCAGTGACACCATGACTGAATCAGTGCAAGACGAATTTGTTCTGACATCCTGAAATCTGACTTTTTTATTTTTTTTTTTGCTCCGTTTCTCGTCACCCTCTCACACAGTTTGGTATGGCCCAAGTGGGGCTGGCGTGCCACCGTGTTCTGTGTCTTCCTTATGCCTCCTGGAAAAGGCAATTTGTCACCAGTCACTTCTTTTTAAAGCTCAGCAGATTGTATTCCTGGAATAATTCAACAGGCCTCCCCTCCCCCCCTTTCAGCAGATGAACCCGATCCCTCACACCACAGACTGCTGCTGTTTTTGCTGGAACAGAGAGCTGAATTCAATACGAGAAGCATGGTAAACAATTGCTTGTACTTCTTTTTAGGCATCGACCACAACAGAAAATGATTCATTGAATAAATCACCCACTCAGCACATCGCTGATGCCTATATCACCATGGACACAGTTTGTTCAGGTGCACAGATGGTGCGTGTGTGTTTACCTTGAGATCCATCACACCTGTGTACCCATCCAGACTTGGGAGTGTCTGAGGACGCTTTGTGGCTGGAGCAGGAGCGACCGCACGGTGGGAAGACGGTGACGACGACGACGATGTGCCAAATGATCTGACACCAGAGCTGCTGTTGTACACGAACATGAAGCTGGTAACCATGGCAATGACGATGATGCCACTAACCCCGTGGCACTGGAGAGACACAGGAACCAGAAGGAAGGCAAGATTTGCATCAAGTCAGAGCGACACACTCACAGCAGTTGTAGAACAAAAGGTTCATTTTTAGGAATAGGTAAAGAAAAACAAATGGACTGCAGCTAATAAATGTCAAAGCAAAAATAACAGAAAAAAACAACAGTAGTGCTTTGCAGAGGCGTCAGGTGCAGCGTCAGTAGAGGATGTGATACGCTCAATCTGTTCTATGCACAAGGCAACATGTTTATCATGAGTGGTTCAAAAATAGCATAAGGTTACTCAGTTCATAATTACCCCCCTAGACTCCCCCACACAGCTCACACTCACACAGGCAGGAAAACAACATTTGCACGGATGAGCCCTCACTCTTGGAGCGTTCAAAAATAAAAATGAATGAAAAAAAAATCGTCACCGACTGGAAACAATGAGGATAAAATCTGTCAAAGTGCAACTAGGTCACAGCAGATGAGACGGCTCAGTCTGATAACTCACTTCAGAGCCCGCATAAACACTAAAGCTCCACACAAAGGCACATTACAGTCATATTTCCTGCAGCGCTCCTTCCTAATTACCACTCTCATCTTCATCTCCACTTCCCTTCGTTTCCTCGCGCGGAGCAGCGGCTTTTTCTTTCCTTCTTTTCTTTTTCCTTTCTCCCCCTCTTCCTACCGGGACCGGGACCGGGTGTAGGGACTCTTCAGCATGCAACACTTGAGCGGCAGCATCACTGGCGTCGGCGCGCAGCTGTAGGAAAACGACGCTCCACTACTCTTTTCCATGCTCCGCTCCGCTCCTCTCCATGGACGCCCTCGTTCAACCCCGCGCTCCTCATGGTCCTAAGCCAGCCGAATTCACGTCTTACTACAGTTTCAGGGTTCACTGGGGGTTCAGCAAAGGTTTTTACCGTCACCATATCGATAAACAAACCTTCTGCCTGGACGTATTAGCTTCAAACGAAACTGTTTATTAGAATCACAAGATGAAACAATTGAAAACTAACATCTGTCACACACCTGCGCTTCTCGAAAATCTGTTTTCATGTTCGTACTAGCACCAAAGAGCACATTTGCATTTGAAATAACAGTGCTCTTATATATCTAAAAAAAAAAACATTCGTTTGAAGTGTTTTGCTTTCTAGATATACAATAGTACATAAGTGTAATGCTTGATAACAAGCGGCTCATTACAGCCAGCTTGTGCAAAAGTGCAGCCCACAAGGAGCAGGAGTGCCCACCCACCCACCTACATGTCCACCGGGGGCAAACGACTGCTCCTTATGCTTCACCAAAGCTGTCAGGTGCAAGTACACAAGTCCCACGAATGAAGAGGACAGGCATGCTATTCAATTGAACTACCTTTTGGAGGATTTTCACCATAAAAACAGAAACATTTGACAGAGAGAATTGTGAAAGTGTAATGCCATTGGTTTTTTGCATCATAAAAATTGAAGTTTTTTCAGTGACAGCCGGTTGAAGGATGGAGAAATGTTGGCTGAGATAGGCTTAAAAACACTGTTATTTTTCTTTTGCAATTCTTTCTCAAGTTTATACTCTTGAATCATGCAGCATACAGCGTATTCTCAAGTGTGCGATGCAACATAACATTTTTTTTTACCTTTAGGTGAAATCAGATTGTGGGAAATCCCTTTAAGGGACAACTTGCAGTTTTTGTTCTGTTTTTTTTGGTCCATCTGCATCCTGAGCAGTCAAGATTGCTCATGCAAAGATTAGTCTGAAGCTGTAATTTAGTCAAGCGACATCTTTTTTATCTCTCAAACGCCCCTCATCAAAATCCTCACTGCGCTTGTTTTTCATGGCGCAGTCACTCCTCAAAAGATGTTGTTTCATAAAATAAAATGCATCAGATGGCACAACAGGAACTAACTGGTTATTCAAGAGAAAAAAGAACAAAGAGTATCACAGTCAGACCAGATGCTGTGAAAAAAAAAAAACCCTGACAAATAAGCCTAAAAGATCTGGCTGGGGTTTTTAGGAGCTGCACTGGGAACAGCCAGTCATCTCTTTTATGTTTCTGGCTCACATTTAAACAACTGTCTGGTAGGACAAAGTATTTATTCATTTATTTATCTTGCTGAAATGCTAATATACAAAATTATAACACATTTTGATTTCAATTCAGACAATCTGGGCAAAGGCTCAGACCTCCTGCAGAGAGTCAAAAAATATTATGCAAAAACTGATAGTAAAAAAACAGCATTGCTCAAGTATGATGAGCCACAGGTCACCACACTTGTAAACATGCTGAGTGTCGAGCAGATGTGACAATCATTCATCAAGCAAGCACAAATCACACCTCACAATTAGGAATTATTGTCGTAAAGACATTCTTAGATAAAAAAAAATAAAATAAAAGCCCTCGTCATTTCGAAGCAACTCTTTGAATAAAGTGGCGTGATGATCTTTGCTTGATTTTCTCATAGCTTCCAGAAACAGTCACACTGTTTAAATCAGTGTTTGAGTTTGCAATTCAAATCTTTATTCTGGGCTGAAGAAACATCAGTTGTTTCTAATTTTGCAGATTGTAACATTCAAACTTTTGTCAACTTCTATTTTTTACATTTCACCATATTGCAGCACCAATGTGGCCGTATCACTGATTGAGTAGCTGTGATCACTGAATTATCTGTATGAGGTCGGAGCGGTGCCAAATAAACCACCTCGCCATTGTGCATTCGGAGGATTAGTTGGCTAGCAGTGTGTTTTGATTAGAGGTGTCCCTGAGGTCTCGAATGCGTCTCAAAACACAGCTCGAGGGAGCTCACACTGGGAGGAGCGGCACAAAAACAAAACCTTTTTTAATTAACTCCAACCTCCGAACCAGTGAGGCACTGCACGGCTGTCTGCCTTAGCAGAACCAAATTCAATACCAGCACCAAATGATATAACCTTTCTTTTTGCACTTCTTTGCTGTGCCAGAATCAGTTTGTTTTCAACTTGGGTGTTTTGTCCCCAAAATGTTGGAGAAGAATTTTCTGGGTGGTAATTAAAAGCTCAACAAAGACCTAACTGAGCGGATACAAGAACCTCCCCATCAAACAGAGCTGGTTATCCCAACACGTGTCGAGGCTGTTTTCCAATGCACTTAGATGCTGCCTGGAAATTTGGCTGGGTTAGCTTTGGCACACACAGTGGAGACCGAGAGCATCTTCGTCTCTTTCTGATGTCAAAAAAATACCAACATCCAACCTGCAAAAGGGCAGCTTATGCAGAAATGATCTATTGTTTCATAAAGTGGGAAAAAAGGGCGGCGAAATGTGACTGCATCTGCTGGGTACCCTCATGATTACATAATAAGCAAGCTGTTGTTCACTGTCACTCTGCAAGATGATGGCAGCAAATGATAACAGAAAAATAAGACATGGGTATGAGGACCAACTGAAGGACATGTTTTACTCTTCCTCTTCAACTTTCATCTGATCTTTGGACCTTTTTCACTGAGTCTTTGCTTCATAAATGACCATCAATGTGTAATGTTCTTTACTGTTTCGCAAACATGGTTCAATCAACACAGATATACAAATCAGATGCTTTCCCACCTGATGACTTGTTTGTGCATCTTAATTTCTGATGACACACAACAACAACAAAAAAGATGTACAAACACAACAGCAGGCTGTGTGTTTTGAACAGAGCTATAAAAATCTATGGTCCATCTGGCTGTGGAATCAATCTATTTATAGCATCAAAACCAGACGTCATCAGGCATCAATAAACAAGAAAGAAATGAAATAGATCAAGAAATCCCAAATTCCCTGAAAAATACACAGAGCAATACTCCACTCTCTTTGATATGTTTATTCAGACATGATTCTGTGTCACTAGCAGCGTGTTTTTGGTGTCATTCGGTTGCTGTTTTCTTGACTTTCACACGGTAGACACACCCAGTGGTTCTCATCTCCCTCTTCTTTAGGCTGCTCTAATCCATTAAAGAACTGAAAACCATCTTCCCAGGCCAGTGTCACGAAGACAAATTGTCCTACATTCATTGCACTTGGCTATAATGTGATTCTGATTGTTCCAGAGCGCTACTGGCAGTGATCTTGCTGCATCAACATACGATCTGTCCCAAGAAAGTCAATCCCCCTCTTAATGACCAGCCTTTGGCAACCTGAGCTCTCATTATGCTCATCCACAGAGCTCTGAAACAGATATCACGTTCTAAGTGATGGCGGTTATTACAAATGGCCTGTCCAATTCCTGCAGTCCAATATCAACAATTAACATGTTTCACCACAAAAGGGATAATGTTTGCCAACTTTTACTGAGATTTTAGGCAACATCACGGCCAGATTTATAGAGTTACTGCTATTAGGATGACAGATGAAAAATGTCCCTGTTATTGCAGGCCTGTGTAAGATTTGACTAAATGGATTGAAGTCAGTGGAGCCACAATGTGGTCATAATAACTAAAGTGAGTCAGCCTTCATCATCATGGGGACCTTAAACTTTATGACTTTTTGATGTATTTGCTCTCTGAGCCACAGAGTTAAGGAGTACACTCACGTCGGAAGCTTTCCTTGTGATCGTCACACTGGGCATGTCATCCTATGGGCTGTAACGGCCTCTCTGGCAGGCTGGTCCGGACCAGAGGCCGCATGTTTACCACCTCTACATTAGGCCTTTCTCATTAATCTCTATATTTCTTGTTGGACTTGTAATTGGTGAGCAGCCTTGTGCCCAGCTGATTTGGGGGAAAAGGCACAGATACTTTTTTTTTAACTTTAGTTATTTTTAGCTTTTCTGTGGGGAATTTCCATGCTTTTTTTCCTCTTCATGCGTCTCTAATTTGTCTATTGTTGTGAATGAGTCCTTGCATGCAATTGTGCGTGTCTCACAGTGGGCGAGGCTACCTCTGCAACCCCTGACGGGGAAGTAGTAGTGTAATAGATGAGTGAGTGAATGCATGAATGATTGAAACATGTTAGGTGTGAAAGACACCGGATTTCTCAGTACTTTGACACCTACTGAGATGCCTTTAATTGGATTTGAGGTGGAGGTTGAGAGGGAAAGCCCTGCAATGCCACAGAATTCCCAGCAGATGTCAGTGTTTCTCCATATGAGAAAGTCTTTGTGGCCCGAGATGCCGTCGCCTAAAAATAAAAGCTGCGATATTGGCTGTATTATTAATAAACAGGGGAGGAAATGGGCGACGCTTGAAGACCTCCGCTGTTTCTGCGGGCTCTGCCAGATGTCCCGTCCTCCCTGTTGTCGTCGGTCTGCGCTTTGTATCGCCCTCCTGCCGCTGCCAGACGAGGAAAAAAGCTCGGCATGTTTGAGTCGCATCCTAACAAAGAGGCGCGGGACAGAGCAGCAGCAGCAGCAGCGGCGGCAGCAGCAGCAGCAGTAGCAGCAGCAGCAGCGGCGGCGGCCCCTTTAAGTCCGTTTTGGAATAATTAATGACGTCGCGCTGTAAACACGACTGACGCTCAGCTGCGTGGCCGAAGCATCCTCAGACCGAGAGCCCAAAGACCTCTCCGGGCGTCCTGTGTTTATCTCTCAACCGGGGACCCGCTGGCAGGCTTAGGAATCACCGGTGGGATTTCACCTCGACTCTCATATGCAGTCTCCAAAACCAAGGCGACGGAGCTGCATCTGTCCTGCGAAGTGCCATGGCTAGAAAAACGGACATCCCCTCCTCTTACTATGGTGAGTGGCTTCGTCTTTGTTGTCAGGATGAATTTCGCTCGGCACGGCAGTGCACTGACAGCAGGCTAGAACCAAATCTTCGCAAACCTCAAATCACAATCGACCCCTAACTGTGCTCAACTGCCGTTAGCTAGCCCGCACTGTCAGCTGCTAACTATTGGCTGGCTATGTAACGGCTCGCGTCAAATACGCAGTAACGTAGAGTCACGTTCGGGAGCGGGCTCTGGCTTATTAAACCGATGTGACACATGTTACTGGACTTTCCTAACGGCGTCCTCTGCAAATGTCCGCGGTTTTAGCGTCAAATAACTTCAGTGACACGATAATTGCGCCTCGCATTGTTTACCTGGTGGAAAGTGCCCACGATAAGCGGCTGCTCAGTCCGTCGTGGTCCTGCCTCCACTTACCGTGATTAGTCTTTGTTGTAAACACCGCTATGTTTTGTTCCCTCAAACTGCTGTGTGGCACAATGACAGCGTTATTTATCCGTGGCTTTCTGTGCGTGTGGCAGCAGTAAGCTATAAGGTGTCGTTGTTTTTGTCATGTTATTGTACATTTCACATATTATCGGCATGTAAATAAAGCGGAGTCGATGACATTTTTTTCTCTCTTGGTTGGATGATGTCATTTGACGGAGGCTTTGTCTTATTGTGAAAACGATTTCTGCCAAACATTCATTTTTTGATCATTTAACGTTGTTCTCAGCTTATATTTTGTTGACATATGTGCAATCATAATTTCAACTACCATCTGTTTGCATTTAGATTCCCTGCTACTCGACGACACAGACAATTTAGTCAATGCCTTAATTGTTAATGGGGGGGGTACTTTGTGCATAATTTTTGTTGTTGTTTTTCTATTTTTACTTCTTAGTCCTCTTTCCAGTCCCCCCAAAATGAGTCATATCCTGAGTGAGCCCCCGGGATTAAAACTACCCTCAAAATAGGCGTAATCACCACACAAAGTATTATCTCCTCCTGTTTTACAGTCCCATTGTGATATATGTAGGTTAGAAGCAATACCTTCTGTTCAGCCAGTTTAATAACACTTTAATAACAAAGGATTTATTGTCTCCAAGTGGCATTTTTCACTGCTCCGAGGGAGAAATGGATCTTTTTAATCCTTGTGCAGATTTTCTGTACATTACTCTGCCGTCCTAATCATGTTGTTTATCAAAGCAATATAATCCTTGATCAACACCAGATGCCACATAGACAGCAGTGTTTTTCTTCCGAAACAAAGAGCGACTTGCACTGGTGGCGGACTCGTGCCAGCGTGGAAGATTTAGTGCTTTATTGGGAATACAATTTATCCCAGATAACAACATATTTTTGAGCTTTTCTCTGTGCTTTAGGCGTTTTGCAGCAGGTATCAAACACAATCAACATGATTCGAATGTGAAAAGTGTCCTAGTATTCACCAAAGAATATGTGATTGTTGCCTATTTTTGCAATACTGTTCTCAGGGCTCTTCATCGCTTGCATTTTTTTTACATTATTTTGTGGTTTCACACCTGAATGAAGGGGTCACCGTCATATTGACATTGTTTGAATCAGAAAGGATTCTAAACGACGACATCGATCTTGCTCATTGACAGGCCGATTCATCGGTTCATCTTGAAACCTAATAATCACGACAGTTAGCAGTTGAGGCAGTAAAATGACTTATAATTCTACCTCCATCCACATCTCTCCATTCATCTGTCTGCTGTACTTGTGTTATCCAGACAACTGTATTAGCGGTGGAGTTGTCCGTAGCTGACATTGGTCGAGACGCACGTCGCTCCCCAGAAGACAAATTCACCCTTAAACACAGAACGGTCACCAATTCACTGAACAAGCATGTTCTTTAGATTGTGCTCGAAAATAAAGCGACTCGAATAACCCTGACACACTCAAACATCAACCTTGTGGCAGCTAGCATTGCTAACCTCTGTGCTATTGTACCACACATAGAGGACTTTTTTTTCCTAATCCAGTGTTATTATTCACATTCAGGCAGTTTATTAACTTTTCATATCCCACTTCTCAGAGTGATCCATCATTGTGAGGTAGGCTTGAGTCATATTTTTTGGGCTAATGCTGATGCTGGTGGAAGCCTTATCTTTCGTTTTATTTGCTGCACGGGCTTCAGCCTCCTCCTGACAGCGCCCGATGGGGAAAGCTACTGTGTCTTCCTGTTTTGCCTCCCACATCCTGACCCAGTAAGTCCCTCAGACCTCATGACTCCAGCACTCTGCCAATCAAGGCCACAGCCTGTCAGCTGTAGTTGATTCTCGCGGCTCTCCCCAGACGTACAGTCCACCATTGGGAACGTCAAACTCTATCTCTCCCCCTGTTCGCAAGTTTAAGCTGGCGCTTTGCAGTGTACTTGGGACCTGACAAAATAGATTAGGTGTTAAGTATTCTAAGCAAAGAGCTTACTATAGTAGGGGGAGTAAATCTCTAATATTATATACCTCATTTAAATACAGTATCCATGCATCAGCTAATCTCCCGAAACTGCATTATCATCTATTCTATTGACTCACCTGCGGCCCTCGAGAGAATTAGACAGAATTTATTGAGACAGTTTAATTAAGGAACATAATTTTGCCCTAACAGCATCCAGCAGCCTGGCGAGTGGAGCACTGGTTGGAGTTATGGTGCCTCCCGGTGATTAGGTCAGCTGCTTTCATGGCGTGGGCTCCCTGATGTGTTGCGTTCATCGAGCTACTGTGACAAGAGAGCTATATTGTGGTGTCTCAACCGAGTAGATAAAAGCTAAATCTTACGTCAAAACAATGTCGTCAGCATTTGGTTGTAAACAGTGTTTCACATGATGCATTTTTTTGGATGTAGATGTAGAAAGTAATTGTCTAAAACGGTAGCTATTTTTTGCCCTCTATATTTTCTTAGCACTTTGCTTCAGCCTGAAAGTTGTCGATGCCTTCTCTACTATTTTTTTTTCAGCTCGGCAGAAGTAGAAAAAGCAAGGGCATCAATTTTTTAATGGACAGCCGCCACAAGAAATGTTTTGTGGAGGAGCTGCTAATGTTCTCACTTTCTTTCTCAACAGGAAGCCCGCCTACTTTCTTGAAAGATATCTGGGAGATCACAAAGTGGTGTAGATGTAGACGGGACAGAATGATGACAATGATTCAGATGAGACTGTCGTGACATGTTTTTTAAGCTTCATGTCGGACAACACTGTGGTAAATTTGATGCAGTTTGAGGATTCATTTCAGGATGACAAATCTTAGAGTTCTTTCTATAATATTGATGCTGATCCATGCTGCCGTCGTGTGCTGCACATTCAGCCGTCCCCGAACCTAATCAACAGCCATATTCCAGTGCACCGTTGAGGCTACTATATTATATAATGTCTCAAACTCTGAGGCAAGTATTGAGTGGACTTATACTGAAACGTTCAGCCAGTCAGAAAAGGAGCTCATAATCATTCTGTGACAGGTTTGTAAGTAACAATGTAGATATGAGTTCCATTCACCACTCAGAAGTGTTGAGCCGGGCCCACTGTTAATTAACAAATTTCTCGCATGGGCAGCTTCCCTAAACGCTGCATTTTTATACTGAGTCAACGCAGAGTCCTGACAGAGAGCTGAGAGCAACGGTTGAGATTCAAAACATTCACAGCCTGTGAAATTGTAGTTAGAGACGGCGAAGGCTGAGAGTGCTATTATAGGCTTTTTAAGTGTCACTGTCCTCTGCAAATACCTGTTTCAAATACAGACTGACGCTCGCACTGCATCGCTCATACACAATTCATTCGTTTTCGTGGCATTCCTGCTCATTATCTCCTACAAGGCTTTGTGCTTTTGCTGCTAATTTTGTGTATTTTCATGTGTTCAGAAGGGAAAGTCAAGTCAGCGCCTGGGCGTTTGAAGTATATAATTCACACTAATGACAGGATGAGTCAGTAAATCGTTTTAGAGATTCACCTCTGCACAGCAATGCACAATTATTTGCTTACGTCTGTGATAGTGGGGCGTTACACTCTAGAGAGGCTCTGTCTTCGGCAAACCGGAAACCAGACAAATTAAGTGCATGTTTGTTTTTTTGTTTTTTTCCCAAAAACATTTGAAAACAAGTTAGAGGCGAGACGGCTACATTCATGCCATCACAGATTTTGAATTGGTTGCTCAGTGAGACTTGAAACGACTCTTCAAACGATGCAAGTCGCTGCAGAAAAAAACCCAAGTCAGTTGCTTTTCAGAATTTAGGTTTGAGCCTTGCGTTAGTACTTAGCAGTTTGTAGCAGTTTGTTTGTTTTCTGCGTTGTTGGAGGGTACGCTGAGAGGGTTTTTTCACTACTTTGTTGAAGATATAATCATCGAGTCGGGATCTTCAGCTCCCATCAGAGTGTAGAAACAAAAACACTCCTCCAGTCTCAGAAGTAATCACTCATTTGTTTCTATACCGCTTTTTCCATTTAAGGGTCGTGGGGGTGCTGGAGCGGATTTCAGTTGTTATTTAGCTGAAGGCAGGTGTACACCCTGAACAGGGTGGTCCATTGCTGGGCAAACACAGATCACCATCACACCCAACCCCACCTATGGATGATTTAGAATCACTCTTTGACATTATGCAACTGTTTTGGAGCTCTTGAAGGAAAGTGGGTCAATGAAATTAATGGAAAAATAAAGGTTTGTCAGAATATTAAAGGTCGCGTTTAAAAAGTGGAGATGCAAACCCAAAGTTTCCTCCTTTTCGCTGTGTTCTCACAAATTGAGTTCACACAAATGCTGCTCCACATAAGATTTGCTAATCTTTGATGTGTAAAATGAGATGAAATTTCCTGTGTGAAGAGACACATGAAAATAATCTTGATCTTAATTAGCCATTTAGTCATTACAGAGTCCTAAAATCTCATTTTCCTAAGACATGCAAATAAGCCTGCCTACAGGGCGAGATTATCTGCAGCAACCTGTTTCTCTGCAAATTAACTTGTTCATACTTTTTGAATCACTAATGGAGTTCTGCTTTGCATGTTTCAAGATACCAACAGTGATTTTAAAAACACACACATGACTGAGAGAAGAATTTGTACAAAGTGAATCTTGCTGTAGGAGAGGAATGTGCTTGTTCTGGTTACTTACTGAGAGCCCCATAGGTGTGTGTATGTGGACAGTATGTGTTGGTGTGTCTGACTGTGGTTTGGTGTTTTTTTCCACCTTGATTTACTGAGTATTTGGATATCAAAGCCTATATCCTCTTATGGTTAAGTCTCTATAAATCCTGTCCAAAGCCAGTTGAGCCTGTCACTGATCTACGGTAGCAGTAGCAAGTCTCATTTCACAGAAACACAGGGCTGCCACTGACATGCCTGGAGGCTCCCATAGAAGTAACCAAGGTCACAAAGCCCGAGCCACAACACTGCTACTTCTCTGCTTGAAGCTAGCTGTCAACACTTGACACTCCAATGCTAACTCCTCTCTTGGGGGTTCAATCCCAGCCCGGATCCCGCAATTCGCTGTGTTTGAAGGGGATGTCAGCCAGCACTATGTCTTTGCTTCCCTCGGTAGAAATACGCAGTAAATATGGTTCATGCACTAATAGGAGTTAACCCAGTGGGTTGCTAAGTCTGATATGCCAAGTACACAGTCCTCGGCCATCTGCTAATAGTTGGGCAGACCCCGCGGGACCCTGCTCAGGAAACCTAAACCAGAGATCGGGATGTTGTTGTCTTGTCTCAATAAGGAGACAAGCACTTTAAAGGTTGTACTGTTCTCCAGAGGGGCAGAATTCAAGCAGGGCATAAAGGATGTTTCTGGATACAGAAGGGCAACAGAAGAAAGGCAGAGGAAAAAGACTGTTGGTGCTTGTGTGCGCTTCTGCCTGCTCCTTTTTTAATGTTGTGAAAAAAGTGAGCCATCTGGAGCATCAACTGCTTTGATTCGTCCAGTGATTGAGTACGTTTCTATTCCGGGGAGTTGGGGGAGACTCTCCTGATGGTGATAATGTTCCCAATTCATCAGAATGTGAATTGGGCTCTATCTTCCGTGTGTGAGGTGGGGGACATAGGAATGTGTGTGTTTCACCCAGGGAAAACCGCACTGGTAAACACATCCTGTATAACCCCGCGTGACCTCAATATTTACAGGCTTTTCTGATTCAAATATGAAACTTTGACAGTGAGCTTCTCCCCAACAGACTATTTCTTCCCAGTCTCTTATCAAAGTGATACTTTTCCTTTTATCTGTATGGCAGATATCCAACCAAGGAACTTTGTTAATATTCCAACCACACCGATGTTGCAGAAGAAAGCCGCGTACTCCGAGTTTTTAAATACAGACTAGAGAACAACACAAAGCCCCAAAGCCATATTACTGATGTTGCTTTCCTCTATGGATTGGCAGAAGCCAGTGCTTTTCATCAAATATGAATGAATATACTGTACACAGCAGTCAGACTTACAGACTGTGCCTACCCCGCTGAGCAACATCATTATGCTGAATTTTTAAAATGTCTGTTTTTTCAGGGGTTTTCTTCCTCTTTTTTTATTTGTAGTTGCATCTAACACTCGTCTTAGCCCAACTTAGCTCAGGCAGAGGTGCCGCCTCACAACACTCGGTTCTCTCTAGGTCTTAAAAGTAAATGTGTGGAGTGGAAACAACAACAAAAAAAGTTCTTTCCAAATGGCTCCTCTGAACCGTCCCATGTAGAGCACCTGCAGTGTTCGAGCTGTTTGCCTGACCACGGTATGAAAGAGCCCTGTGTTGGACAGTGGAGTCAGGGGACACTGGTGCTTGTGTCTGCCTCTGTTGACGGTCTATGTACTGGATGTGTTTATGGAGACGGCCTGAGAAACTGTGGAAAAGGGGGGCTGTGGGAGTGCGTTGCGGGATAAAGAGCAGGAACAAATGGCACTTCAGAGGCTGTTTTGTACTCGCCTCCATTGTAAAATCTAACATTTTAATTCTGGTTATTAGCCTTTATATGCCTTGTGATCTATCCACCTCAACAGCCCTGCTATAAATTCTACTTCTGTGAAGCAGATGCATTTTTAAAGGTGATAATATGACTTTATGTTCAAGCCCAAGGTTATAAGAGTAGCTTATGTTGCAATGGAGACTGGAGTTGATGTTGTTTGAGTTTGGATTATAATATTCAGCTCCTGTTATGGAGTGGCCAAATTATTAGGAACACCACTCTCCTCCTGTCCCCTCCAATGTCGCAGTAATCTACAGCCTCGGTAGTTCCAATATTTCAACATTTTTGTGACTTATAAGGTAAGTGTAAACATTTTCCACTCACCAGTGGAGGTTGTTGAAACATTTGAAGTCATATGAAAGAAAAAAACAAGAGAATGTGTTTTGTTGTTATTTTAATCAAAATATTGTGTTGTGTTGTAATTTAAAATGTTTTACACCTAAGTTGATTTTACTATTATAATAAGTCTAGTATGCGTGTGCCACCCTTTGCACACCACTGCCAAACACAGAATTCAGCCGACCTTTGGAGACAGACAGTTTGCCCAACATGTAGCAAACTTCTGCATGTTTCTCACGCGTTAGTGCGGTTGTTGTTGTCTGCATATTTTTGCAGGTGTTCTTTTCCGAACTTTCCCATGGGAATGTACTTGTGGAGAGATCCCAAACAATGGAAACCATTAAGGACGGAGGCTTCCAATCATGGTGTCAAATCAATACTCTCCTCATTTTCAATCACTGATAAAGTTGAATAAGGTATAAAAAATACTAGAAAGAAAGAGTAATGTTTGAAACATGTAATGTTTCAATTTAATTATGAAATCTGCGATAAACTATTCTGCATTGGATCTTGCTTTGTTTTTCCACAAGGTGTTATGTGGGATGTCCCGTGGGAGTGTTTTTCTTGAAATTCTTTGAAGTATTATTGCGTGCAAGGTCAAGCCGGTATCGTCGACTCTCTGGCCCAGGTCTGAGATACGCAGATACTACAAAGCATGATGCCAAGATAGCCTTATCAGCTCTTTTGTTCAGCAGTGAAATTCCCTTGTCCCACCTTTTACGCAATACATTGTGAGAAACACAAATAACAACAAACTATACATTTTGACAAGTAGATATTTGGAGTAACTGATTTAAAACACAGTGCTGTTTGATACAGCAATTGTCTCAACCTCTGAGAGCTTTTATTCAACCACTCCTGGATAGTCGGTGGTTGTATAATGTTTATGTATATGTGACACACTTTCAAGATGTTAGGCTCTCACCCCTGCAAATTGATCCATAGATCCGGTTGCTATGGCAGACGAACCACAAATGCAAAAAGCCGTCGAGTGGGGATCAGCGCCAACGCTTTTGTCTGCTGCAACTTCATCCCATTCAGCCTCCTCCCCTCAGAGCTTATGATTGCCTCCTTGATTGTTGTGTTATGTGTAAATCTATCAGTTGCAGTGTGACAGGGTGGCATTATCCGACGCTATGTCAATAGAGCAGGCGAGCAGTTAGTGGAGCTAACAGTGACTCGAGCTGTCCCAGTGCAGCATGCCTGCCAGGCTTTTTCCGAATGTTTTCCACTACAGACCCTCATTCAGCTTGCTTACAGGCAGCAGTGCACATCCAGTCCACCGGTCCCATCTCCTGCACTGGCAGACTGCAGTGCAGTCAGAACAGCCGTCATCTAATGCAGTGTCTGCTGGTGGCCGGGCAGTACAGGGTTGTTTTTTTCTTTTTTTTTCAACCCCTCACAGAAATCTGTTTTATGGATCAGTGGAAGGTAGCAGCCAAGTGAAATGTAGTCAGTTTCACGTTGTTAGGGAGAGCAGCAATTGAAGCTAAAATTAGTTTAGGTGAAGAACCTGAATGTTATTGTGTTACAGTGAAGCAAGCTGTAATCTGTCATGCTTTAGGTTCCTGCCGCCTCTTCCTTTAGCTTTTTCAGTCTGTTTTCACTCTCATATTTTCTATTTGCATTCTCTCCCCCTCACATTATATTGATAATCGGGTATTGTTCACCAACTGATTTCTTGTAGGTTGACTTACCGAATATGTTTTACAGCATATAAACAGTACGGCGATCAGACACTGCTGACAAGACACTTGTAAAAAAAAAAAAATGGCATTCACTACACCACAATCTGTCATTTCACCACTGGTGCTTCTTGATCTCAGTGTGATTCATCTCGCAGTCACCAGATGGACTCCTCTGTTTTCACCACAATAGATGGGCACTGTAGAGACGCATGTGTGTTTTAGGATTTTCACACAAGATCATTTGAGAATACAGTGTTAGAAAAGTGACTGCTTATTATGTAATTCTTTGGATTTCTCCAAAGAAATAGTACTGAGAGCACTCATCCTCCTGACCCTTGTAGTTCCTGCTGCTGCTTCCTCCAAGAGAAGCTCACTGTACTTTTCGAACCAGTGCAACAGTAGCGGGCATGTCTGAAATAAATTCATGCTGCCCAGGGTCATCTTAATTCTCAAAGGTTCATTTCTGCCTTAATTTTGTGATTACAGTTGTCCAGTTAGCAGCATGAGTCAATGTTTGTGAAAATGAGAATGACCTTCTCAGTGACGCTATCCAACTTTACCACTTACAGTACTTGTGCACAGGATGTAATTTGTGAATCCTGACTCCAGCTCTGTATTTAACATTGCAGTCAAAAGTCAGTGTAGCACCCTCACATGCTCAATGCCAGTGCTCTGCAAGTGCTGCAGTGAGCACCTGGTCTTGTGACATTGTGTCCTTGGCTGAGGAATTCACACTCTTAACACCCCCCCCCCTTTTTAAACCTAATATACAATTCAAGCCAAAAATTCTCATTGACAGCTGAACAGATGGCAGTTAACAAAGATTTTTAGCTGCAAGGACAAAAGAAAATGATGCATTTAGCGTCTCACAACAATTACTTTAACATAAAGGTTGACAACACATACTGCATCAGTGGCAGAGAGGCTGCAATGTTCACAGTCATGCCGACACTGCTTCTCAGGAATCCCCTCATGATTCAATAGCTTCACATAATCACATGTAATTATGAGACTAGTCAGTTGAACTCTAACCTTTGACCGCTTTCATCCCTTTGCCCAGTCTGCTCTCTTTATCAGAATGAACAGAAACATAACGTTGCCAGAGTCAACTCCTACGTCTCTGCTTGTGAGCTGTTCTTTCGTCAGTGACGATGCCACTTGAGGACACTGCACGGGCTGCTGGAGAGAGAGAGAGTATTTGCTGACTCCCAACAATAACTTTATTCAACTGTTGGCCAAGAGATTTGAAATGTCTGTCAACTTAACTTTTGGTTCACTGTCTTTTTGCAGAAACAGTAACTTTTGAATTTTTTAGCACATGCTGTTTGAGTTTCACCATGGCCAATGACGAATCTGAATTTAGCAGGTTGTGAGCATCCACTACTCTGGAAAAGCATGTAAAAAATTGTCAGTGAATAAGTAACTGCTGTGATTACATCAAAGGAAGAAAGCGGCATTATGGAGATCGAGAAAAATAATCAAAGCTTGTCTGTACTCCGTTTTTGAAAAAAACAAAACAAACAAAAAAAACCACTGTTTTCTGGTTGTTTTGGTGGATGTGGGCAATGATATGAGGGGTGCAACACAATTACTCACCTTTCCTTGTGGTTCTCAAGCGAACTAGTTCTCAAAGACTCAATAGAACCATTGGGGAACCAACTGGCAGCCCAGGAACTGTTTTTTTGGTGTCCAGAAGGGGGCAAATGGCTCTCAGCGCCTTCTTATAATGAGAACGTGACTCACCATCTGACAACCATGCAATATGTTTTCACTCGTTCAATAGTGAAAATAAAAGAATGTGCTATGTGAAGTAAAAATATTGCAGTCACAAAAAGTGCAATGCCAACACTTTCACACCGAGCCTGATTTGATGAGAAGCCAGCCTAACAGTTTAATTTCTTTTTAAGAAGGTGAAATTATATACTGTGCTTATCTATGAATATTTTCTATATTTAATTGAGAGGAACGGAAAGTTTGATTCTTTATGTCGCCACTCTCATTTTTGTGCGTGAGACGTTTCGGAAGAGAGATGATGGAGCTTGCGTGGATGCCACATGCTGTTCAACACCCGTTTTTTGGAAGATTATTACTGATTAAACCATTTTTTTTGCATGTGCGTTGTACGGTGTACTCATTCTTCGCACATTTTGAAACGAGGCCGATGTGTACGTCTCCAAACAGGATCAGTTTGGGAAATGGGCAGATGGGACATAAGCACACTCATGCTGCCTGTACGTCTGCCTCAGCTGCTTGGAGATGTTACGCTTCATGTGTGATGATTAATAGGTCCACAGCAACACGTCATACTTCGTCTCCACCGGGGTTGCAACGACATGGAACCAAAAAAAGAAAGAAAAAAAAGGTAGATGATGAATGCAAATGCACGGCTGTCACATCTATAAGGGCCCACAGTCGGAGTTAGCTCTCTTGGGTGACTGATGGTGCTCGCTAGCATGGTTCAGTGTTTACTCTGTTGGGTCAAATGGGAAATCCTCACGGTGACCCAGATAAGCTGTTTGGATTAAGAGGTGCTAAAATGATTTATTATGTTCTCGTGCCGCCTCCACTGCAGCGTTCTCCGCTTGGATAGAAGAGTGTGGCTCCACCTTTCCTCAACAGTCCCGCTCGAAAACCTGCGCTGTGAAATGACCCACTTAGTTTGTTCAGGCCAGTTGAATAGCACAGCAGGTGACGATGTGACACTCTGCCACCATGTGGTGCAGAGAAAGGTGTTTTTTTGCTCAGTTTACTCATGAGCCATCAGTCATTTGTGTCGTCCATACTGTCTTGAACTAACCTGTCAACACTGTCTTTCTCTTGCAGGTGAACCACGCAAGTTTGATCCAAACTTCAGAGGGCCTGTTCGAAACAGGTACTCACCACCTTTTGCATTCGGCTTACAAACATGTCACATACGTTTCAAGAGAACTCGTTATACATCGATTATAACAACACATTGATTACCCATCATGGCTTTGTATTAAGTCAAGAGGATCTGGGAGAAAAACAGAACCTAAAAAGTTTTGGTAGTTTAGATGAACTGAACCCACCAACATTGGACTCCTCTATACATATTGATTTTGCCCATTGCGTAATCTTTTTTGGCACACACTTCTGCCCGAGTGCTGACAGATTGATTATTTGTCATGCTACTTTAATAAAGACCGAGGCTGGCAGCTCTCTCCACTCCATCACACGGATCAATGGCCATAAGTCAAGCCGGTGGCTGGAGTTAACCCAATGACACACATTAGAGGGCAGCCAAAAACACCCGGACCAGTCGCCCACGTCACTGGGTGTCATGGGAACTGACTGCACCAAGTTTATGCCAAAGTCCAAACATCACTGTATTTCTTATCTGTGGTACAAAGGTATGAGAAGATATTGTGAAAAAAACTGATGTGCTTAAGATGAAAAAAAGTCGGAGACTTAGGGACCAGCTGCGTAACACGAGGTTGTTCTTTGAAGTCAACAAGCTTGGAGAAGTGATTGGAAAAACCTGGAGACTCTGAATGCCTCACTAGTCCTGAGGCAACAACCCCCTTTCTCAGGATAGTTTTTGATCTTGGAATACTTTCCCATTGGCTAGAATCATCTTTGACAAATATGTCATAATGTTGTGACTCTTAATGTAGTGCCTTTGAAAGGATCAGGTCCGAGACAGACCAGTTGAAGCAGAGCGGTTCAATTGGTGAAGCGGGCAGATGCTTCCGGGAAAAGTGCCAGGATACTCTCAGTGTGTATCCTCCGAAACCTCAGCCAAGCTGATCTCGGACTTGGGGTCTTATGGACTTCCGGCTAAAACACAAAAAGTCGTCTCAGCACATAAACGGTATCGTTAAATGGTTTTTCGTTGGTCAGGATCAACGAGTGGATGTTTGGTTGTAAAGTGGAGAAGTGGAGGTAGATGAGAGCCTGCCTCTCAGGTGGTGGCTATTCATGTTGTTAAATAATGCTTTCAGTGACCGTTTGTTTGGGTCACTCATTGCCGTGCAGTGTTTCAATTACGAGCTCACTTGGAGCTTCATCCATGGTGTTACCACTTACCAGAGGGAGCTTTAATGGGGAACAAAAGAACAAAGGCAGTGGAGCTGAGCTGGTACCATGCACTGCACGAGGAGCAAGAGTTGCTGCAGGCAGAAACTCTACAACAACAAAAATATGTCACTCCTCAACATATCAAAGCAGCTCAGAGATAAAAAAAAGAAATGCAGACACACAGAAGTCAGGGAGACAGACTTCCAGTGGGCTCAACTTTATATGAAAGCAATGACAAAAAGTCTGTAACCAATATTGTGTGTGAACCACTGCTGCATCTGCTGCACGATGAGCAGAACCTCTAAGTTGATATAAGTTGATATAAGTTGACATCCGACAAAAGAGTATGAATAGGCAACGGTAATGTTGGACATCTTGAGAAATCATGCCACTGACTGCTTTCTTTGTATTAGGACATATCAGTTCCCTCATTGCTGAGATCATTACATAGAGACATTGCAATTGAGCACAGTAGCACTTCTCCTCGTGAGCTGCAATTAGTTTTCCTTTTCCTCTAAGTGTCTAACTCTTGTAAATGTAGGAGCTAATTATTGTATAGCAACGATTGAATTTGAAATGTTCAGTCAAAACTCGTGTTGGCTATGTTAGCTGTTTAAAGTCATTCATGGCTGAGAAGAGAAGACTTTCTAAATTGGCACCATTTGCTGCAGAGATATTAGATGCTGATGTACACGCAGGATCACGGAGCTGTAGGATCGTTGGATCGTTGCTGTAAAAGATTCCAAATGAGCACAAATTCATTTTACATCTTAAGACTGCCTGATTCCTTCAGCACAATGGAGAGCAGAAGTTTGCAATAAAGCAAGAACCCTAGAGGCTGTCACTATTGGCTTTTCTTGATGATTTAGTCATTTTCTGAGGTAATGGAGGCTCTTATCTCTTTTATGTTCAGTGTCAGTTTGGCAGGCTGCTGTGAAGGCATGTTTCAGTCCTCCTGTGTCTCTTTATCCCACCCTCTTCAGCCCATTTCACTGCTACAGCTGGGTGAAGGCACCAAGGATGCTTTGATGTTTCTGTGGCCCAAAGGCTTTTCTTAATGAGAACTGGGAGAGAACCAACGCTGTGGTCGTCTTGTTTTCATGCAAGCTCAAAGCCTAAATGAAGTAGCCGCGTCTCGTTACTGAGCCGTTCTCCACAGGCCAGACACGAGTGGACATGTTGCTAAGTCAGTCCTTCTTTTCTGTGATTGTAAACATTGATGCAGTTATTACCAAAATACACAACCACACAGGCAAACTGTGATATTATTTTTTTGAGTTGATATTTCATTGTAATGTGTGGTGTTCTCTCATCGCCGCTTGTGTGACAGTGCACCTAAATTAGCCCCATTCTTTTTTATCTGGGAAGCTGCTCCCTTAAACAATCGTCCCTCAAGGCTCTCGTGATCGTGTGAAATATCTCCTTTGTGTGCAGATCTGTCCCTCCTTCCCGTACATGTCTGTTGCAAAGCATGGACAGTCTGGCAGATTCACACCAAAATGGCTCCCACTCTTTTCTTCTGATGGCACTCCTGCCATCTGTGTCACCTTGGCTCCTGCAGAATATCAGCCCTGCAAATATAACAGCAATACAAAAGTTTCTCATTGTGTCCGATCTTTTTTTTGTTTTTTTTTGTTATCACTTTGAAAGTAGGACAACCCGCCAACACCGTACACGAGCAGAGCAATGTTTTGGTCTGTTTGTAAGTGTGTGTGTGTGTGTTCGTGTCATCTGAGGAGATGTGAAGTTTGGGCACAGAGCCAAGCTGGAATCCAAATGGATTTTTGTTTAACTTTGTTGTCCTGAGATGAGAGAGAGCGAAGCAGAGCTGTTCCAGTCCCCTCACTTACTCAGCTTTCCTTCACCGCTGACCGTTGCATGCTTCAGAGGTGACTTTGTTCCAGCCCACTGATGCTGTGTTTGCACATTGTGTTTTAAAAAAGAAAAAGAAAAAAAATGCACTCCTGCCTGTTCGACTGAGTTGGGAAGTGAAACTGAGATACAGTCACAGTCACATTAAAGCAGAGTGGGGGCAATTTCATCTCAAGACTCCCAGTGCTCATATCTTCCCATCTGATCACCTGGGAAGTGCAGCAGAGTGATCGCTAACATATTTACCAGCAAAGAAAAGAGATTCAAAGACAAGAAATGCAACAATTGCCATAGCAACTCAGGCAACTCTTTTTTCGAATGAGATGAAATGATCCTCCCTTGTCTACCTTTGTTAATAAATATGCACAGCAACCGCTTTGCTGGAAGCGTGGCAGGTTGTCTCGATACACCTCACATCCACTGCCGGAGTAAAACTGTTATTGTTTTATTGTGAGGCAGAGAAGAGCCCTCTTTAGCTGCCTTTGTTTCTCCTCTGTCTCACAAAAAATAATTGCTGTGCTTCCGGAAACGCTTCAAACCTTGACATGTGTCATTAGTCCTTGCATCTTATTTCAAGCATGTCTGCCTCCATCAGTTAAACAAAAAACAATAAATTGTCTTATCAATTAACCATCAAGATATTTTGTTTAACTCTATAATGCCCCCCAAAAGGAGGGTGAAATATCTCTTCTCGTCATTTTAAGTTTTTGCCAGCAGTAAACTCCACAAAGCGTTCTGTTTTTCTTTGCTGTTTTCACAGCCAATTTAAATGCGCAAAAAAGATCATCGTTATATGATTTATGTGATCGGATTATTCAAGTGATCAAGTAATCATTCAAAAGTGATTTGTTGCATCAAAGATTGGCAACAGGCATCGACATATAGAGCCAAAGATCCTAGCCTGTTCACCTGGCTCCCACACAAGGACACCAAATGCTAAGACCGTATGTCTGCTACGAGCGTTACATCACTTTATGTCACTGTGTATGCAAGAAGCAATGTGATAACGGGAACAGGATGAAACATGTAAAT
>JAUESF010000052.1:11898604-11908880 GCA_032274765.1 Malacoctenus tetranemus
ACGAGCGTTACATCACTTTATGTCACTGTGTATGCAAGAAGCAATGTGATAACGGGAACAGGATGAAACATGTAAATCTGCCGGCAGTCTGTCATTGCATTTCTGCAGTGCAGATAAACAATGTAAATGCAATCATAAAGTCATCTGATTATCTTTGGTTCCTGGATATGTTTGGGGCATGTAAACATGCCCACTGATAACAAATCTATGATCATCAGACTTCATCAGGTCAAGTTTTATTCAACTATTAGTCGGAAGATCAGTGATAATAAGATATAGATGTGCTGACTGGTGACAGTCCTAATTTGCCAACACCTACAGTTTTAAAACATCCAGATCATGCAAATAGTGATGAAGTCATTCTGTCCACAAATCAGAAACAAGGCGTGTGAGTGGCCTGCTCAAACAGGAGAGACTTCCAGCTCAGAGCAGTTCCAGGTTTAACAAAGCAATCTTGCAAAGCAGCCTGTTAACACAGATTGCAGGCTTTACTGCAGTTACTAATGCAGCACCATAAAAATTATCTCCTAATTGCAGCTGCACTAGCAAACAGTCCGGGCTAATTTGCAATGCAAGCTCAAATTACATAGCTGGGTGTTAATCTGGGAAGCAAAACTGGGCATGCAGCTGAAATAGTTCCGTTTGTTTGTTATAAAAAATGCATTTGGTCGACTTGTTTACATTTTAATGTAAATGCATTAGTGTCTTCTCTAGATGTTACTTCTCTTTGCACAGATTCCTCCTTTCCTGATATGATGTATGCACAGCACCTCCACAGTCACTCTTTATAGTCAGCTTTTTAATTGTGCGATGGTATTCGGAGGCTGAAGGGCAGTTGGTGTCTGTGTATCACCATGTAACTATGCTGCATACAGAACAAGGTCAACCCACTGTTCAAAGAACGGCGCGGAGAAAACACTGTCATATCTCAGAGCTGGAGCCTCCTTTTGACCTTGGCTTTGAAAGCTGGAAGAGATGATGGACTAAACTCCAATTCACCAACATCTGCTGTTGAGGGAGTCTACGCGTGTCCGTTGTACAGTTCTCATGGCGAAAGTGACTGAACTTGGCTTGGGTTTAGTATTTATAGTCTAAATGGTTTTGAAAAGGGTTAGACAGGCAGCTTCTGTCAGGGGCAGAGAGAAAGGGAAGAAGGCTTGTTAGTGAATAAAGACTGCAGAGAGGCAGTGAATAAAGACTGAGAGAAACACTCCAAGATGCTGTTTCAAACCAGCAGCGTGAGGCTCCTGTGGAGAGCGGGAATCTTCAAATAGCTGTCTTCCTTTTTGTGCCTGTGGGACAGTTAACCCTGGGGGGGGGGGATTCATGGCTTCATCAGGGAGTCAGTTGAACTCTGTTACAGTTTCTCTAGAAAAAAGGTTGAAGAGAAGGACGCTCATCATGGCTGAAAGCCATGAGACGTCTCAATACAACCCAAACCGTGGTGCAGCTGTATTGTCATGACCAACAATGAACAATTGAACTCTCAGTACAGATTTTTCTTGAGGTTGAGGCGAGGTGGCAAAGCCACTCTGCAGCCAACCCTTCATGAATACAGTAAAACTAGATATAATGTACTTCTAAGTTGGGTTTTCAAGGTTTGTCCCATTTGATTGCTACAGAAGTATTTAGCACTAAAGAGCAACCTGAAGTGGGTTGCTGGTGTTGGGATACTCATCAGTCCTCAGCTTTAACTACAGTCTTTTTACCGCATGGGATTCAGTTTTCTCTTATTTTTGTAAATACGGTAAATAGTAATCGATACCAGTTAAGAGTCGCTATCTAATGCAGTCCGAAGTCTCGTTAAGATCTTGCCAGGAACAAGATTTCATCAATAGATACGGGAATGTCAGAGTAGCTTTACTTCCCTCTTGAGTATATGGTTCTCTGCTGCTTTTGTGATGGAATTTGAAGACAAATATCTCAAACGTTTATTTGTAAATTGAGTGAATGAAGAAGATAAAATCCCTAATTTCTGGTTGTTGTTTTGTTTTCATTTATCATTTTGAATTCTAATGGTTGACTTATTTCACGTGTTGTTTTCTTCCTGTTTTGTTTTCCTCCTCAGGAGCTGCACTGATGTGGTTTGCTGTGTTATCTTTGTCATTGTCATCCTTGGCTACATCGCTCTGGGTACTGTGGGTGAGTTTGACACATTGCTGCCGATTGCATCATGCAAGACTTCCCTAATGCTAAACCTTTGAACAGCGGTGAGAAGTTTGGTTGTGATTGGGGTCCAGAGGAAGGGGATCTCTCCGCCACACTTAATCTTCTTGGGGGGGGGGGGTTCAAAGCAAAACTCATAGCTGCTCACAAGAATGGAAGGATGAATACAATGATTGCGCCTTGTGTGTGAGGTATTCAGTGAGTGTAATTCCTCTGAATCACAACTTTTATTTGGCACCAAATGAATTGCGACACCAGATGAGACACACAACAAAAAAGAGCTGTTTTGTTGATAATTTCATGGTGGGTTCTTCAAACAAAATGTCTGATTGTTACAAACGTGTGGGAGTGGAGAAACGCAGCCACCCCAAAGAACGGGCTTTTCTTATTATAAGTGGGACAAATAACAGTTTATGTTCGCTTTGTGTTTCAGCTTTAGGTAATTTTTCGAGTGATCAGTTTTGTCGAGTTTTTGACGAGTGATTTCTTACTTTGGTGGATTGTGACACAAACTATACTTTAGCAGCATTTCGCTGAGAATTTGTTCACAAAGAATGTGCCGTCCAGGACTTCTTTGTGTTTCTTCTCCTCCCATTGTTCCGCTCGGCCCACCTGGTCACGCATTAGTGTTGTCCTCTTTCACAAAGACGTATGACATTCATCCCAAAGTAGGTGGAAATGAGGTCCCAATGCTGTCAGCGAAGTGATGCCTCTTACCAGCTCCTTGTCAGTGGAGTCACGTCTCAATCTGGGCTTGGGAAGGACTCACTGTTTCCCCCCCACCCCCAAAAAAAGAAAAATCCAGGAGCAAGAAGCCATGACAATGCATGCGACTTCAAACAGACACAGACAAGTCTCCAATCAGCTGGAGAAAAATGGTGCTCTTGTACTGTAATTTCTCACTCTCATCATCGCTGGTCTGACCTGCCTTTTTTGTGCTGTGTCACATTCAGCGCACACCTCCACTGTTATTTTTTTTGCTAGGACAAATTAATGCAAAACAACAATTGCTTGGTAAATGGATTTTTAGGGTTTCTACTGCTCCTATCCAGAGAAGCAGAACACAGCAAATTAAACTGGATTGATTGATTTTTGCTCTGTTTTGTTTTGTGTATAAGGTTGTTCCTTTTTAATTAATATGCATTCATGCACTCTGCAAAACAATTTCCAGTTGCTGTCTTCTTAATTGTGTGTTTGTCAGTGGTTAACCCTTTGAAAGACATGGATGGCGTGAGCTTCATGCGCATGTACAGTTCAGATTCCCAGCTCACAAGTTGAGGTGTCACTTTGATCCAAGTTGGATTTGATAATAGTATAGTGGTTGTCCTTGGGCAGCCGGTCATTGTCTCCGTGTGATCTACATGAGTGACTGAAGACTGGCAGCATGCCATATGTCATTCAGGGCCACAGGGTCTAAAAGTGGAGGTAATATGCAGTGTACTCACTTAAATAGGTGAGAATGATTGTGTGACATAAGTCGTGATTTCCTCTCAGGTGAGTTTCCACATAATATCTTGCTGTTTAAGGCAAAAGTTTCTGTTGTTTCAGCTTGGATCCATGGCGACCCCAGGAAGGTCGTCTATCCAACCGACAGTCGCGGTCAGTTCTGTGGACAACAGAACACCCCCAATGCGTAAGTGGAAAAATATCTGCTTTCTAATTTATTGTCCAGTAAAATAATTGTGTTGTCCAATCAGCCTGTCAGCTTTCCATTATTATCTTTGCTCGCACAATGAGCTTTGACTACAGTACAGCACACGCAGATGATTTGTGATTAATTCTGGCAAGGTTTATAACGTACTCCTGTGTGTGTGTGTGTGTGTGTGTGTGTGTGTGTGTGTGTGTGTGTGTGCGAGTGCGAGTGCTCACACATTTGCTGATAAAACATTGTGTAGTAATGGACTTTTTGAATCTGTCTAATCTCACTCCGCTCTTTGTCTCCATCTTTTGCCTCTGCAGAAACAAAGCCATATTATTCTACTTCAACATGTTGAAATGTGCCAATCCTGCAGTTTTAATTAACCTCCAGTGCCCTACAACCCAGGTACGAGGTTGACTGAAGCTCCTTCTCGCAGTGCACCGCACAATGCATTGTGCATCTTTGCAACTTTTCTGCTCCGCATGATTATGCAAGATTGATGGGCTTTCTCATTAGAGGGATGTGTTGCCTCTTTCAGCTCTGCGTCTCCAAGTGCCCTGACAGATTCGCCACTCTCCTGGATGCAAGGAATACCAAAAACTGGGAATATTACAAACAGTTCTGCAAGCCGGGCTTCGAGATTGGCAGCAAGGTGAGAGACGGCGGTTAATGGTCTGTTTTGTCTTTTTGCCAGCCAGATGAAAGTTGAGTGGGTTGCTCAATCACGCTTGATTCAGTACTTGGTTTCAATATCCTCCTCCTTAGCTTTCCTTCAGACCCGTCTCTGCAAAGGAAACACTGCTTCACCCATTATAGTTTTATGAGAAAATCATTCAATCAGTCTTTTCAGTGCAGCAATTTGACGGAAGGGCTCACAGGAAAACAGGAAACAGGCAGAAGTGAACGAGCATCAGATCAACCGCAACACAGCCGTGTTCTGTGAACTGGCAGGAGTTCAGCGCTAATGACGTTTGCATGATGGTGTGTGTGTAAGACTCAGAGTGAGGTGTTGTGTGGGAGCACCTTGCAGCTCATCGATACAGTTGGAACTGAGTCACAGTTTTTGCTTCTTCCATCGTCTCCAGTATGGCAGGAAAAACAGGAAACAGTGGAACTCATCCGGCACATCTGACTGTGATACATCCGGATTTGATGTGAAGAAATTTTGCAATTATTGTCGAGATATATTTGCTTTCAATAAGCAATGTTTGTAAAGGAACTGAAAGATAATTTGACTGAGCTGTCAGAACTATTTTTTCCTTATTTTCCAACATATTTTTACTTGACTTTCAGTGATTTTCAAGATGCAATCGTCGCGACTCATTACTACTTTTAGTGTCAAGTCTGCCTTTACTCAGCGATGTCAGCGCATTGTTTTTGGATATGTTAACAATATCCCTTGAGATACAGAGTTGCATAAGTCCTAATTAACAATATAGGGTATAGAAAGCAACGTGTGCTTATAATGTGGGAATGTGGGAGGCTATTTAAAGCCTGAGCAGTGTTAGGCTCCAACAAAAGCGACAAAAAAGTAGAGAAAACTACCCAAAAGCAACAGTCACTGCTCTTCCTGTACGATGTTCCTTCGATCGTTCCAAGCAAATGTGATTCACCAGTGATGCAGATGGATAATCAGAAAAAACAAAATGTCATAACATATTGTTTTAATGACGACATTTTTGTCTGACTCCCAATATAACACACTTCAAATGTCCCAAATACCTAAATGGGACACAGCACACAGGATTTGCATTCATGAGAAATTCTTACAAACATGAATAAAGTGATGTTGTGGTGTTTGCGCTGACAAATGTTAGAGTGATCCATCTCATGGGTTTGATTCTGTCTCGTCTCCGATACCTTTGCAGTCAATTGGAGAAGTCATACGAGATGAAGACTGTCCGTCTATGATTGTGCCGAGCAGACCCTGTAAGTGAATGAGTCACTATCAACACAATGGCACATGAGGAGTTTGCCAAGCCTCTAAACATAAACACAAATGTGTTTTTCAGTCCTTCAGCGGTGCTTCCCTGATTTTATTAGAAGAGACGGGGTTTTAACTGTAGCCAATCAGACCATCTTCAAAGACGGCGAAAATAACAAGAGGAGCGTCAACGACCTCAAAGATGCTGCCAAGTAAGACCCTCGAAGACCCTCCCCCCTTCTTGCAACCACAGATGTTTCCATCTTTGTTATACCAGTGAAGTTGCACCAGCAGACAAATCAAGTACAAAGGATTGAGGAGCATTTCAAGTGTGTTTTGAGTCATTTTAGATTGAAGTGTTTTTATACTGTCAATAGAGACGTCAACTCTGCAACAAGAGAGCTCTGGACAAATATTACAGGGTACGACCAAGCGGGCATGTCACCGACCTGAGTGATGCCCAGGAATGTGACCGGTCACATTCAGTAATACGTGCATGTTGATTGCATGAAAATGCAGCTTAGCTACGAGTCGAAATGTTCTTCAAAGTGGCCTACAAGCACTAGACAGCTGCTGTGTTTATCTATGCTGGCAGCATGGTATTAGGCTGATGTAGCAGGTAAGCAGCAAAATCATGTATTTAACCAGACAGCTGATGTTTACATACATGATTCTGTTTTTGCTGGGATTATGTTTCTGCTTTTATCTCCTCAAATGTTTTTTTCTTTTTGTAGCCGAGTTACTGCCAAGCAGCAACCAGTGGAAAGGTCTCAGAAATGATTTATTTTGGCTATTTATTTATTTTTTAACTTGCCTCTGCTGTTGCCAGTAACTTTATGTAGACTAACCCTCCCACCTGTGCCGTTCATCAAGGAGAACACATCTCTGCATACCTTCACCTGCAGCAGTGGATGGGAGTTAGGACAGATTAATCACACTGTTTGTGTCATATCCCCTTCAAAACATCAAGTCATCGACTTCCGTTTGTGAGTGCCTGTACAGACTGTCAGTAGAGAGTCGTGTAGTGCCCCCTGGTGGTCAGTGAATTTGCACCGTAGATGCTGGAAATAATCCAAGCTGTGATTTAGATCTCAGAAGGTGCCTCCACAGTTCCCCTTAGAATGTCCCTTAGCAATTTGAGCTGCTCTTCTGTCGCTGTTTATATTTGCCCACGGCCCATCAGACAGTTATCCTTTTATTCTACAGCCCAACTTAGTGGTAGCGCAGTAGTTATTGTAACTTTGGTTCAGTTGTTGGTTCATTATTTCCAATTTTACAGTTGAGGCTTGAAATGTTTTTTTCATAAATGCTGAATCAGACATGTTGCTCATTACAAAACATCACGTTACATTAAGTATTTTCTGCCCAAGTTTTAAACGTTTAAACGTCACCAAGCAACATGGGTTCTTGCTCTAACGTGTTCATGGTAATATGCTAAGCCACTAAAAGCCCCACTGTTCCCACCTTTAGTAACCCACTTCCCTGCTGTTTCCCACCTAATGTAGAAATCCCTGCTCAAAAGCTTTCCAGTAACACTTATTCAGTTTTTCGTGGCTTTTTTCTCTCATTTTTAAGGCGGCTTGATAAGTTAACATTAGCAAAACATTTTGAAACGGTATTTGTTTTTGTTGCACTGTGAACGTGTCAAAGATAAATCAGGTTTCACAATGTTTTTGTTTAATGAGCCAAGTAACCCAAGAGAGGCAGTACCCTGAAACTGCCACATTAGCTTTGTTGATAAATGTCCTAATGTCCTCCGTTTCTCCTTCCCACCGTCTACGCTTCTCACCTGGTGACTCCATCACAGAGGAATCGCCAATCTGCTGAATGCAAAAGAAGTTGGCATGAAGATCTTTGAGGATTATGCAAATTCTTGGTTCTGGATCCTCATGTAAGGATGCACTTTTTTTCCACGTCTTATAGGAAATTGTTCTTTGTGAATAGAGAGCATTTAGTAGTGTTTTGTTAAAAGTGAACATCAACATTTTTGCACTTGTGTCCATGAACAGGTGATCAGACACTGGTCTGCTCCCTGTCTGTGCAGTCATGTCACACAGTGAGAAAAAGAAAAATGTCTTTCACTATTCTTCTGAGACTGTGTGTTTGTGTTGTTGCAGAGGTTTGGTGATTACTATGGTGATCAGTCTCGTCTTCATTCTGCTGCTGCGCTACACGGCCGGCGTGCTCTTGTGGCTCATCATCTTTGGGGTCATTGTTGCAGTTGGCTATGGTTAGTATAAATAGATGTGGGCGAATGCTGTTGAACAACATTTTTTGCATGTGATTTAATCACCAAATCACCGCGAACAGCTCTGGTTTTATAGCAGCCTGCAGAATTGTTTCTTCTGACTTCAGATCTGCTTTTTTCTCCCTCTCAGGTATCTGGCACTGCTACTGGGAGTACAGTCATCTGAGGGGGAAGCCAGGAGCCAATGTCACCATCTCTGAGATTGGCTTCCAAACAGATTTCAGCATTTATCTCCAGCGTAGCCAGACGTGGCTCATCTTTAGTATGTTATCTCAGACTATTCAATACTTACCTTTTTGTCATGCAGGCTGCATGTTCCACAACATTTGCATTTGTGTTTTTATGAAGTGCGTGGCGAGGACCCTTAGTACAAGCACTAATACCAGTGATTAAACAACTAGCATTCAGGAAAAAGATGCGTGCACGATTGAAAGTCAAATCACAAACCACTCCACTGAAACGTTATAAAATTAAAAAAAACCTCTAAAGATGTTTTAGTTTTCGTGCCTTTTTTAAAGCAGACTTGTGTCCTCTGATGTTTTGTTTTGTAGTGATCTCCCTTTCTGTGATTGAGGCCATCGTTGTGATTATGCTGATATTTCTGAGGTCCAGGCTGCGTATCGCCATTGCTTTATTAAAGGAGGGAAGCAAGTGAGTCCCGCTAATAGAACTATTATTGCCGTGTTGTCGTTGATGCTCTTTTTCATGTAAACACTGTTTGATCTTGTTTCCAGGGCCATCAGCTACATCATGTCCACTCTCTTCTACCCCGTCATCACGTTTTTCCTTCTGGCTGTCTGCATCTCTTACTGGGCTGTCACAGCAGTGTATCCTCCCAAACGATGTAATTTTTGTACAACAGATGAAAGTAGCACATAACTACAGTGTGAACACGAGCTTGACTGCGAGAGATCGTGATTGTTTGAATAAATGTCCTTTGGTGTTGTCCGTAACTCCTTCATCCTTCAGCTTTTTAGCATCTTCTGGCAATGCAGTCTACAAAGTCACACCTGCTGATGATAAATGCATGTATGCAAATATCACATGCAATCCTCAGGTCAGACCAACACTTTCACACACTATGATTCTGTTACACAGTAAAACGCTGCTCAGAATAATGAGGTTTATACTTCACTTTTAGTTTGTTTTTTTGGAGCAGTAATTTCTCTGATCGCTGCCATGAGATTAATGTCTTTGATCAAGCTCTTTCATCATAACTGCAATCAATCTCTTTGAGTGTAGCGGCTTCTTTATTGCCTACGAGTTAAATCTTTTAATGGATATAGATTAGATGTTCAAATGTAAATAGTGTTGAATTGGCTCCTGGCAGCAAGGGGCTCATATTTGACTGATGTTATTTACCAGCCAACCGGCCCTCCTGGGTGTATGACTTTTCGTATAGTTTGACTGATTTCGTTGCTTTCTTTCAGACCTTCAGTCAGACCAACGTCACCAAAGTGTGTCCCGGATCACAGTGCATGTTCGCCTTTTATGGCGGGGAGAGCATATACCACCGCTACATCTTAGTCCTCCATCTGTGCAATCTGTTTGTGTTCCTCTGGCTGGTCAACTTCACCATCGCACTGGGCCAGTGCACCCTGGCAGGGGCCTTCGCCTCCTACTACTGGGCCCTAAAGAAGCCAAACGACATCCCCGCCTGCCCACTCTACTCCTCATTCAGCAGAGCCATACGGTGGGTGGCTGACGTGGTGTAGGAAGCTACTGTTCGAGTTCAATGTATTCTGATGGACGGTTTTGATGGTCAACGGTTCAGTGTTTACGGGGACAAATTGCTGATTTTGATGTGTCACAGTTGGGATGTTGAGTGTTGCAGGAGGACAGAGACTGAAAACATCCAGAATGAATTCGGTTTGGTTGCCTGATAACATGAGATGAGCATTCTTAGCATTCTGGAAGAGGTAGTTTGACATTAGTAGCACGACAATGACCTAATTCAATGTTCAATTTTGTTCTCTCAGCTATCACACAGGCTCTCTGGCCTTCGGCTCTTTAATCCTTGCTGTGGTGCAGATGGTCCGAATTGTTCTGGAGTACCTGGATCACAAACTGAAAGGCGAGCCAATTTAAACGCCTGCTGCTCGCACGCTCACGAGATTTGATTATGAATTCAAATAAGACTGTAATATTTCCTTGTTTTTCTCCAGGTTCTCAAAATGGGTGCGCTCGCTTCCTGCTTTGCTGCCTCAAATGTTGCTTCTGGTGCCTGGAACACTTCATCAAGTTTTTAAACAGGAACGCATACATTATGGTGCGTCATTCGCTATCCTGCTAACCACTC
>JAUESF010000052.1:12087892-12099269 GCA_032274765.1 Malacoctenus tetranemus
TGGTGTGATCCAAATGAGGGTGTGCTATGACATCCAGCAGCATTCATGGCGCTGCGAACGAAGCTGGCTGACATTTACAGCACATGTGGCCCCCTGGATCGAATCACTGCTCAATTTTTGGCGACTGATTTGACAATTTCATTCTCGGTTGTTCCCACGGAAACAGTTTCCCTCCCTACATTTACGCACTGTAACTTCCTCTTGGTTAAATGCGGTTAATAAGTGACCCAGTTAGTATTTTCAACTTTCCACCAAACTCGCGCTGAAGTGAGGCGACACAAACGAAAACTAGATGGCACGATTCATTCAAGAATACAACGAGACAACATGATTTACTAACACAAACAAAAAGATTCAACTGGAAAGATGTTTGCTTTTAACAGCACCAGTAAAATGACACATCTCATCAATGACAAACGATCACCAAACTGATGTAGAAATTCAAATAAGGGGAAGTAAAAAACAGTATGTCGAAAAACTTAATAACGATCCATTCACAACAATCTTTAATTGTTGCCCGTCATCTCTCAACAGTTTCATAGCAGTACACAATTTTCCAAGAGGTGAATATGCACAACTAACAGCAGACTAGACTCTGATTTTAAAGGTCATGCCTGGAAGAAAAACACAACAGAAGGAAAACTTGGAAAGAAAGTAGCAACAAGGGCATACGACCAACAGGACAAAGAAATGATTCCCACAGCCAACTTCCTGCATGCCTCCAGCATAGAAAATCTGAGTTATGTCCACTGTTATTGACTCTCAAGGAGTTTTTGGCAAGAAAAGTAGCTGCATTGCAGTGAAACTGAGGGGACCTCATTCTTTCCACCTCCTTCCCCGCATCATTTCATGCATTGCCTTTCTCCCATCCTGACCCTCTGCCTCTCTTTTATGGACTGTTTTTTAACAACGGTCACAATCAGTATTGTCCAATACTAGCGAACCAAATCATGTTATGTTTCCCTCTCAATGAAAAAACCCAACAGGGATCCGAGTGTGTTCCTGACAGGAAGCTGGGGCAGAAACCAAATGTCTTTCCTGCTTAGATCAGCAGGAGTAAGGCGAAGAAAAAAAAACGGACTCCAAACATCTCTTTTACCCGTCCCCTCCCATGACTGAAGCAAGCTGGCCCAAATTAAAAACATTCACACTACGCTTCACACACCACAACCTCCTTTGACTTGTAAGCGATTCCATGTCAGACAGTGCTTTTTTTTCCTTGAGCAAAGGTCTGCACCTCAGCTGCCCCAAATATTGATCTGGCAGAAAACTAAACATTAAACAAAGCACAGCTGGAAAATAGGTGAATCATCTGGGACAACAAAAAAGCTCGGAGTAGCAGAAAAACGCCGCTTCGATGAGTTTACCCAAATTGTAAGAGTAGTTTAGAGGATTCAATCGGGAATATCACACGATTACCCTTTATAATCTTTCACATATTACTGACATGAAAGGAGAGAAAGAGAGCTCGTGTTTACCACTGGATTAGTGGTCAGTAAACCAGCCTCGGCGCACATCTGTATCGCCAAGTGTTAAAAACGTACACAGAAAAACCCCTACAAAACACATCCAGCCTTTTAGTTTTGTACCACTGGAGTCACTGAGGCAAATTTACTACATTTAACGTTTCGCTGGACTCCTACTGAAAGCAGTTAAGTTTGACGCCATGAGTTAAAAACGACAAAAAGCCAACGAAAAATGGCGCTAGCTTAGCATACACTCATGCAAGAAATAGTTTGCAATAGTTGCCTGTCGTCGCCACACAATGAACGCAAACATTTCCCTAACAAAGCGTTATTAACGTTAGCCCTGTGCCTACCGTTAGCTGGCAGGGCTAAAGGAGGCTAACTGCTAACATTACATGACAGTTGCTGGCGCTGAGGAGAAAAAGTTTTGCAAACCTGACTGGCTTTATAAAACTGCTTCTTCAAGCCCGCTACAGACATCTTGGACCCCCGGCTGTCTTCAACTCCGACCGCTGGTTGTAAACAGGTCACGATATTCCTAAAAGTTGGTGGACAGAGTTTGTCAGAAAATGGGACAGTGCAGGGGTGAGGGGAAAAAAAAAGTGTTTGGGAGGAATCATAGGACTGCACAGCCGTCACTCCGAGGCAGGACACGCCAACTGACCACGTCCACGTAGAAAGAGCCGCTTCCCGCTGTCACTGCAGAGGAGCCGGGGCCACCAAAACTAACCCCAAATCCAGCAGCTTGGCCTCCCGAACCGAGGACGCACACACGGCGCGACGCGTTGAGGCTCTGAAGTTTTGCACCAAATCTGCGAGCAGCCACTTAGTAGAAATCAGTTTACTCGGTTTACCGAGAGGAAACGCTGCGTGCTCTCTGGGCTGGTGCGCACTACCCCCTACTGGACGGAGCCGGCCAACACCAGTGTGTCTGCTGCAGGGCTTTGGCACCACATGGTCCCGTTCTGCTCGGTGTTTTTCCCTTTACTCAGGAGGGTTTTTCCTCTCATATTGAGTTGTTGGCTTTTTCTCTGTATTTTGATGTGAAGAGCTATTAGAGGACTACCTTTGAATAGGCACTTTTCTAAGAAAGCTGATTTGAATTACATTCCCATGCTGTCCAGGAGCATTTTGTCATCAATTTGGCGTCACAGGACACTTGCAGCTACAGATAAATGAATCTTATGACACACCACCCATCAAAAATGTGAAAAAACTTTTCGTGGCCCAATGATGTAGCCTGAATATAAATTCTAAATGTTATGATCATCTAAGTTCAAAATGAAAATTGTGAGAATTCAGTGGGCAGTGGAAACCCTGAAGTATTCTCTAAAATAAAAGCACTGAGCAGATTGCAATGTCTCCTCTGTATTCTAGACCGTGTTTTATTGTGGTTTTCGTTTGACAATTTATTTGCACGCAAGGCCTGAAGTGATTCCCAAACGTAGGCTGCGGCCCCCTGGTGGGCTTTGTGGGTACTGAGGTTGGGCCGTGAAGTAATTCTGATACACAATTTGTGGATCAGGACTCTTGCCTCAGTGAGGGTGTCCTAGTTGCATATTCCTCTTGTGCAAGTGCCAGTTTCTTCCCACAACCCAAACACAAACACACACGTTCACTGTGTGTGTATGTGATTGTGTGTCCCTGTGTTTTGCCCTGTGATTGACTCGTGTCCTGTCCAGGACATACGCTGCCTTCTCCTGACCCTTGGCTAGAGAAATGGTACAGATAACAAACTAATATTACATTCTGAAACAAGCAACTCCCTTCAAGGTAGGACCACAATACGAGCCAGTAAAACTCATATCATGTGTTTGTTTTCAGGTGCTGCCCACTTCTTACACTTCAAAGTTCAACAGCTCAAAAACAGGCTGTAACTAGAGGGGCCAAAGGGAGTTTCAGGGCACTGCGGTCGTGGCTGGTATGAACTGGATTTTTAACTTTTTGTTGGTTTCTTACTCCAGAATGTTGTCATAATTTATTTAACTATTGTTTTACTATCAGTCTTAATAGAATACATATTGGCCTAAAGTTCATGTGACTCAGAATAACTCTAACCAACAACTCTTGTGAATATCAACAATAAACTGTAACAGAAGAATCGACAGCAGTCATTTTTTGTTGTAAAAAGACTTTTATTACATTCTCAAATCCACATATAGTATCACCATTGTGCAATAACACTTCACTGTGTTAAAACCGCTTGGGCTTTATATCCATGACATATCATAAATTATTTCATATTAAAATCTATATTGATTTAATAATAATAATCTTAGAATGAAAATATCATAAACAGAAGGATCATGACAAAAGAGAAACTTTGAGGGAGACATCTTTTAAAAACGCTCTTTAAAAAAAAATATAATTACATCTCTCCAAGACAAAAAGGACACTAAACTGATGAGAAGAAAAAACAGTACATAAAAGGATAGAAATTAAGAAACGAAAGGTCACAACAAAACCAACACAAGATTTAGAGATTATAATCCATCTTTTATATTTATTTTGTTTAATATCCTATTAAATCTATGACTCAAAACTCAAAATGAAAGAAGAACGTGTTGCAGTAATGATATTAGACAGGGGTAAAGTCTTTGATACTTCTGTAATCAAACATTCACAAGAACATGTACTGTACACAGTGATCAAGGTTTAAAGGTCTTCTATGTTGGTGCAAGGTGTCTTGCGAGCTAGACTATCTGTAGACACTGTAGGACAGAGAGCCCAGCTATCTCCCTGAGTGACCCTGAACCCAAATGCAGGCGCAAATCATAAAGCTCTGTCCCCGGGACAGATTTTAGACGCCTGCAAAGTCACTGAAAAAACACCGACTCCGTAGAAATCAGCGCGTCTAACATTCTCAGGCTCCACGCACAAAGTATTGCACTTTGTTACAATCTGTAAGTGCCATCAGGCCATTTCAGGTGATCTGCAGAAAAAAAGCAGTGGGTATTTGGTACATTACGTTGTGAATCACATTAATCGTGAGCTTAACCGTGCTGGAGCGCTTGTGAAAGTATTAACTTTAGTACGTGGCATCTAAGGCCAAACATACTGAGAACAATGGGAAGGACAATATTGCACAATCCCACAATGCCACTGTCTTAAGTACCAAGGCAAGGGTGAGACTCCCTTCATGCTAAGTGAGAAATTGCAGCACTGTCCCAGCAGCGCAAAGCGAACCGAGCTTAAATATTAATAGATATAAAACATCTGTCAGGTGATTGTCGTAAATGCTTAAGATTTAAAAAAAAAAATCCAAATTACAACTGTTTTTTTTCTTTGTTTTCTTAGTAACATCATAGTTTTTTGGCTTCACAGGGATCGAATGTTTTTCTTCTCTTTGAAGAGGAAGATTCCATCTGGACACACCTCTAGGTGTCTCCAGAGACTTCACTTCAGACAGATCTGTATCTATCCAGGGCTTGCTGGACCCAGACATGAACTGCTCACAAATGAAGAACAGCAGTCACGACGTCGTTCGTATCTGTCTGTCCAGCATCACGCTCTTCATTCTCACCGATTTCTTGATTTATGTTGAATAATTGCGTCGTTAGCAGCGGCATGTTGGCCGCTGACTCCGATTATTTGAAGGATTTCTCCAGTACGAGCGCAGAAAAACTAAACTCAGGGGGGTAGCTGATGGCTCTGTCAACCCTTTGCTGTGCCTTGTAGTGTGTGAAGTGGGTGAGGTAGTAAGGGAGTGGGGAATCACACAAATAGAAGAGTTAATGCTCCGATCAGAACCCCTCGGCTGCCTCGGACCACATAATCTGCCCGGCCCCAAAGCAGTGAGAGTTGGCGCGGGCAGAAAATCCCCTATTACTGATGTTTAAGAAGCTTAAAAAACACCATCATCATCATCATCCTCCACCTGTCCACCCTCTATTCTGTGCCTCCTCCTGCAACCACCACAATGGCAATGTCATCGCTGTCACATGAGAACCATCTTTCTTGATTCCCAAGTCTTCCGAGTACACCCGGTTACTGAGGCAGAGCCGGAGGCTTGGACAATGATACGCTTTTCGTAGAGGAGATCGATGTGTGATGGTGCCGGATGATTCTCTTCTGAGAGTCCAAATAACCTCACAGCACTGTGCTCATACTGCCTATGAGCAGCAGGAGGATGTATGTTTACATGAATTCAGTTTTTCAGTTGGAATCCACAAAAATCTCCTGCCAAGAGGTCACTTTGGATTTCAACAAGGACTCGTAAGTGCTAATTATGCAAATGTTGTTTCTTTTTTGTCATTCAAACCATCATTTTCTGTCTCTGTGTGGACAGGCAGCATTTATCTGAGAGCTGAGCACAGGCAGAACATTACAGACCTCCTCCTCTCTTGGTTAAAATTCTCTGACTTTACATGACTATATAGATATTTAACATATATATCTGTATATAAAAAAGGATCATGTGAAAATATATTCACACTACCCCTGTGACTCTTTACTATATCTAAGTGGCATCTGCAAAGGGAAAAGGTAGTAGGACTGAGGTCACTGATTGCATTTAAAAAAAAAAAAAAAGCTCACTTACATCAGTGTCTGAGGATGTGCTAATTAAAAAAAAAGACCTACGACCGTTCAGCATAAGTGCTCTGTTTCGTGCTCCATGTGCAAGAGTTAGTAGATACATGGCAATGCCAGCCAACGATTCACCGATAAAAACCCCAAAACCAAACCAAAAGAAAACAAAAAAAACCCCAACAAAAAAAACCTTGTTTGCTTGTGAATTTGATCATGGTCCCTTTAAACAGTTTGTTCATATGTTACAAAACTGTCAAAATATGGGTGCTACCAAAAATACTGAATTAAACAATAAACTATACTATACTAACAGCTGAAACAGGCGTCATTACTGCAACTCTCCACAGCGTGGGTGAGGACCATAAGTATATACATTCTACACTGAGCCGGGGGGCGCCCGTGCTGACAGGTTCAGGGGAAGAGGGGTACATTCAACAATAGCTTACAGGAACTGCGAGAACAAGAAGAGTCAAATTGTCCTTAAAAGGGAATTCGACTGAAGGAGGGATCGAAGGATTACCGATAGAAAAATATTTCTTTTGAAAATACAAATGTAGGCTACTCTTTGTTGTTTTGTTTTGTTTTTTCTTTTGCCTCCCCTCAAAAAGGAGGCGACAAGCACTGATGATGCAGCAGCAGTTCCTGTAGTGTTAAGTTGAAAAGGACTGGCTTGCAGGGCAGTGAAAGCTACTCCACAGGGTCGGGAGTTCAGAGGTGGGAGGAGTGTATGCTAAAGTGTAGCGTGCAGGATTGTCATCGAGCTGCTGGTTGGTTTCATTTCAGCTGTTTGCCACAAGTTTGTTTTTTTTGTTTAAAAAAAATCTTCCTCTCCCTACACCTCAAAGTCACAATTCAAAATATGCAAAGTTTCTAAATCCCACTAGCCCTCTGTGGAGTCTGGAAAGGTGATTTCACTCCCAAAAACCTCCCTGTACAGCGGGGGGAAGGTGTACGCTGTCTCAGGGTGAACGAGACGGAAAAACTCCAGCTTGTCAATGTGCAGGTTGCAGATGGACCTCATGACTGGAAGCTTAGCCACCATCTAGAGTGAGAGAGGAGACACAAGACGTGAAAAAAAAAAACATGAGCACAAAGGTTCAATGACGAATGAGGTCAGTAATTCCACCGCTGGCTGCAGCAGCCTCTGTACCTTTGCCAGTTTCTCCTCTGATGCTCCTCCTTTTTGTAGGCAGCGCTGCAGGGCCACGTACACTTTCTCCTGCAACTTCTTGATCTTCTGGACATCTGTGAGCCAGTTTCGGTCTAAAATATGGGGCAGAAACATGAATGTGACCATCCTGGTGCTGCTACGGGTCTAAATCTGGTGAGATTTATGATATTTAAGAAGACTTTTATGTTGGTTGTTTATAGTTTTTCCTATAAAGACGAGAAATGCTGATGCGTCATCTGTGTTAATTAATTCCAAAGCATAATGAAATGGATTTAGGTTTCTGCCTATGAGTCAGCCAACACATTAAAAATAGATCAAAGCTAACTTGTAGAAACATGAAATTTGCCCAAGAAATCAAACGTTTTAAGGATTAAATATTATTTTTTAATAATAATAGGTAACATTAGAGTCTTAACTCTGCCTTAGGGTGAGTATGATTCATAAGCATATGAACAACAACAAACTTTCAACTGTTGTGTTTAGCCTAACTCTGGAAAACAGGAAGTGTTGACTTGATGAGGTTTTAATTTACCAGAAGTGCAAAATACCAGTTCAACCACTCTGGTGCGTGTGAGCAGATAATTTAATGAGGATGATGATCTGACCTGTTGAGAGCAGGACTGCAGCACTGAAGAGTGCCATTTCCTCCTCTGACATCTGTATACGACTCAGGCTTTTAGCCAGGTCGAACACTTCGTTCACCAGGTCGTCACACCCTATCGGGCAGAAAGAGTGAAGAGAAAAATCAGGATAGACATCATGGTGGCCGATGCGAAACAGATATGGATACTGACGGCTTTCCTTCTCATTGTCTCATGTGACAGAAATGATGAAACTGAGTGAGAGTGAGAAGGAAGGAATGAGTTCACTTACCAAGAGCTTTAAAAAGTTGTGCAGGGGCAAACTTTCCATCAAACAGCAACGTGTTATTGATGGGGTTGTAGGCCCGGCACATACGGATCAGAAGAACATCCATGCACCCTGTAAACCCAGACAAGCTCGGCTTTAATAGGAAGCATGGCAGTATTCATACATTCAGATGGCTGTTGGGGGACAAATAAACGAAAACAACACGAGTTCAACTCTGACTATATTCAACATGAACCTTTCTCTGTTCTGCATGTCACTTTACAAAGCAAAGCATTTTGGGATACTATGCATGGCAGGGAAATGATCAGAAGGGTGCTGAACACATTCAAAGCAGGGGAAGCAAACTTGTTTGAGGCCAGTTTCAAACACCTGATAGGTTTCACTCTAAATATACCGATCAGGCTTTTAAATATTCACTGGTGATTTTTTTTCCTGTCCTGTGTTTGACAGATTGATAACTTGACAGGACAAAGAAAGTTATTGACATTGTTGAAAACTTCTCATTCGTCCACATTCCCATGGCTCTTCACCTTTGGGCGACAGCCAAGTCTTACTGATGCAGAATGGGTGTGGAAGCCTTTGCATATTTTCATGCCTCTCTCAGTCAAGCAAAGAATTTGTCATATTAATAAAGTGATGTGCAATTGTCCCTTTCACATCGACAAACTGTGAATAAAGAACAACCTGGCTACCAGTTATATCCCATTTATCTAACGCCTGCACTGACACAATCAATGAAAGATGCACATTGATTTCACACTCCTGGAGGTCACACTAAGTCCTCCCTGATTTGTAGAAAACTGAAGCATTTAACAGTAAGATGACGAGAAAATGTGGCAGAGAAGAAGCGGCAGGATTTGAACAAAGCCAGCCATTCTGCAGAGGAGGAACAGCATGCACCTTTTCAAGTCACTCTGCCAGCATGTGATACTGGAATGCTTTTGAAGTCAGCAGCCACTTGCGGGTTATATACCGTTCATATGACAACAGCTATCTTTGTCACGGCTGCAAGTTCGCAGTGCAGCACACACGGCAAACAGTAGCTGAGCAAAGTGCACAGCTGATTTTTAGCCCGCAGACATGCATATCGGTGTCATGCACTGACCTGCTTTGAGGAGGATAATCTGATCGTTCTGACAGAGGTCCATGAAGCCAGAGATGCGCTTGGCAAACTCCACAACATACTGGATTGCGTTGGTGATGTGAATGGCACATTGTTGCCACATCACCTCTGCTGACTGAGAGAAAAAGAAGCAAACAAAAGCAATGCTCAACGAGACATCAACAATAAAAATGCATTCGTTTGTGACTCAATCTGATATCTGAGCGACTGTTGTGAACACCAGTCAGTTTGATAGCATTTGATGCATTCCTCTTAAAGTTGAGGCATCCGACCTTGAGAGGAAGATAAAGAGCCGAACGAGAAAGTGACGATAAAGTTGTTTGGATTTTTATACGTCACTGTACGGCTGCACCGTGGCGACAAGATAGCTCCTTTATCTTGCTCACAGTTCCGCTCAAGGTTAAAATATTCCTTGGTTTGTCATTTACGAAAATGAGCCTCACTAAAATAAAGTGTTGCATTTGCGATAATCCGATTGACTCATGTTTTACACAGTTTAGCTCAAAGAAAAACAAAGTGGGCTGAGAATTTCAGCCGGTTCCTTCCAACGCTTCCACATCTGTATCGTCTAACCTCCACACTTTCTTCAAAATGATCAGAAAAACATTTACCTTCATCTGGTATGCACGTGTCTCGTCTGGACTGTACAACGTCCACGCCATTCTCTTCAACTCATCTGTGCTGTACTGGCTTGTTTCAACGTGGGACTTCACCACACTCTGGGTGAGACGTTCTGATTGGAGAGACACACCTCAGTTACCATTTGCATCGTTTAAATGACTCTCCCGATATTTTCTGCATACATTCATTGTTCAGATCCCACAACGCAAAGCTGGCGTAACACTGACCTAACTCCAGCAGGGAGCAGCCCTCGGGCACTGGGTTGAGAATAGCATGTGAGAAGAGTCCAGAATCGTGCAACAGCTGGTACTCGTGCTTTATGCTGTGGTTGCCATCAACAAAGTCCAAGTTGGTCTGTTCGGGTGAACTCTGGGAGGACGAGCTGCTGCCCGCGCTGCCGCCCAGTAAGTCCAGGTTGCAGTAGTCTCCCCCTGCATACTCGGGGGTCAGCGGCAGCTCAAAGAGCAGACCCTCCGGTAGTGTTGTGATGTCGTCCAGATCGCTGAGTGTGGCGCCGGAGCCTCTCCTGTAGGCGCGGCTGTTGTCAGCCAGGTCGCTGTTGTCCTCGCGGGCACCGACCCCCGCGCACTCCTGGGACTGCTGGTGCTTCTGAACCTCTGCGTAAAGGCTGTCGCGCTGCTTTTTGGACATCCGACCAAACTTCACAGCTGGGGAAAAAAGTAGAGAGCAACAAAGGCACAGAATGAAACGTCCGAGCGTTCGGGTGGAGTCAGAACAGGAACACGTGACATTGCTGTGAAACACAGAGAGTGCGAGATGGAAACTGAGTTAATTAAATATAGATCGAGTAACTGAACTCACCATCGCGGCTCATACCCAGAGCCAGACACTTCTGCAGCCTGCAGTGCTGACAGCGATTACGGTTGGTCCGGTCAATGAGGCAGTTCCTCTGTCGTGAGCACGAGTACATCGCGTTGTTCTGCTGGCTGCGGCGAAAGAAGCCCTGCATGCAGGAACAAAATGCACCGTCAGGAACTGGCAGCGGGCGAGGCGCCGTAAATCACTCATAAACTACTTTTACCGGACTGAGTGCAATAATTGTGATAATCACACTTCAGAGACCAGTCTGTTGTTCCTCTTACCACCCACTGCGTAAGTGATGTGGATGGTTTATAGCTCACCTTGCAGCCTTCACAGGTGATGACGCCATAGTGGATCCCAGATGATTTGTCTCCACAGATTTTACACGGAATTACCTCTATTTGAGCTGGACAGAGAGATGGGAAGAGAAGGGAGAGAGAGAGAGAGAGATTTGTAAAAGACATTCTCACAGTCATCAATGTGAAAAGCATCATTATGACCCAAAAAAAGGAATAATAAGGAAAATGCAAAAGTAAGCGTCCTTAGAAATATATATTTCAAGCTGCAATTATTGATTATAATTGTTAGTAGTTTCTTCAAGTCTTAAAGTGGCCAAAGACGAGCAAATGAAATGAGGCATGTTTGAGGCAGGTTTACCTCGGCGTTCTAAGATAATTAACTATCTATGAGATTTCAGAGCATGGCGTGAGAACAAAAAGATTGAACAACATGTTTGACTTCCACAACATCTAAAAATCACCACTATAAAAAAAA
>JAUESF010000052.1:12123917-12145478 GCA_032274765.1 Malacoctenus tetranemus
CACACACACACACACACACACACACACACACACACACACACACACACACACACACACACACACACACACACCTCCCTCTCAGGGCTGATGTGTCTGTAGTAATCTTCTCAGGGGCTCATCAGGCCATTAGAGGACGGGGAATGTACTTTGCCTAATCAAGCATGTTTAGCGAAACACCGGAGGAGATGCGGAGCGAGGACACGGCTGGCTGGGCACGCCGACCGACGAGACGGAGAGCCCTCATTCACACACACACAAGCGCGCGCGCGCACGCACGCACACACGGGCGTGCAGCACTCAGGCCGTGGCAGAGATGGAGACGGGGGGGACGAGATGAAGAGCCGGGCTGGTGGAGAGCTTCATCTCCTCAATACTAATGACCTGTTTCAGGGTGGAATGTGTAAAGAATACACTGTACTAATGTGGGGACTCGGTAATGCAGTAGCATCACGTTCCTCCGCCTGACCTCCTCCTCCTCCTCCTCCGTCCTTGCTTTTATAAATCTCTTTCACTGGCCTGTCTCATATAATACCTCCAACTCTGGCTGTACATTTGTTCGAGGCGGCCATTAAAACCTCAGCAGAAGTGTGTCTGTGGCGCCGTCTCCAAAACGCTCCTCTGGTATCGAATATCTGCTCCGATTTACGCGCCTGTTTACGTTCTCCTGATAAGATCTTTGATTTACTCGGAACTTTCTGTTTTGCAGTGTTGTCTTGGAGAAAGTCGTGTTTTATTTGTCTTCTGAGTTGAAACCTCACTGCTAACAAATGCCACTATTTCGTCTTGCTTTACAAAATAGTAAAAAGTTTCAGCGTGGAACAAAGATAATGACCTTTCTGAAGCCTTGACTGGATGTATCTCAGCAGGCAGCAGACGGCTGCAGAAGTGATTTACAAGAGGTTCAATCAAAACAGATGACGGTTAAATGTCTCTTATTCATTTAAAGTGACACTACAAAAATCAAAGTGTTACCATGTAGATTTTTCCTAATTTAAAGTGGAAAAGTGCCACTTTGAATTGATGAAGTTAAAAACTCCTAAAATGTGTGAAAAAGCAAATAAAAAAGAAGAAAAAAACCCCCCAAAATATAAATACGATACGTGTTGAAGCAAGATGGAAAGTCACTCTTTAGGTTAATATATTTTAGTGTCAGTCTGAAAAAAATATCATAACTGGAAACAATAAAAATAAATGGACTTAATGGGATTTGGATTTTTGCAGTGAGGAACCAGTTTTCCCGGCCCGGAGAGAGATCGTTCAATAAGAAAGAATAACTGCAAAACCTTCTGAGAGCAGAGTTTCTTCAGAATAAAACCACCAGATAAAGTCAAGGCTTTACGAATAAATGCATCTTTTGAATGTGGAATTTCAAGTGCGATGAGTTTTTTTTTTATATAAACCAACTCCAAAATGACAGACTCAGAATCACAGACAAGAGTTAGAAATGGTAACAAAAAACCCCCCATCTAAATCTCTCATGTTTGTATCCTCAACAATGGGCCGACTCACCAAGTCCTGGTCTGACATTTTCTGGTTCTCTGATGATGATGGGTGAACTTTGAGTCGTCGAGATATTAAAGACCGAGTTGGAGCTGACAGATAATCTAACGTCTGTAGAATCAAACACAAATTAGGAGCGACGTCGCTCCAGCGGGTAACTCACATCATGCAAAAGCATCACACACATAAACAGGTGGAACAACGAACTGCATCCAGATAATTACTGGCAACTCGAGCTGCAAAGACCATCACTGTGAATTGCAATATCAATTTAATCCAATTTATCAATTCGCTTGCAATTCATTGCTGTTTTCTGTTGAGGGAGCAATAAATGAAGGCAAATTATATGCAACGGATCTCTGCAATTGTTTATCTGTTATCCACTGTTTTGACAGTAATTAAAAAGAATCTATTGCAACTTGAGCAACACCGTTTCCAGACATGAACGCTTCCACGGTGGGTGATTCACAGTGGAGGTTTCAGGTCTGGAAAAGCAGAGAGGAGGGCCGAGAGTTTCACTTTGATCCTCCGTGGGATCGATCGACGCGATCTCACACTATTGTCTTATTTCGGAAGTCAAAGCTGTTGTTTGCATCGATGCTATCTATCATGTGAAGTGGGACCCTGCATCGCCACCCCTTTGTGAAGAGGATAAAGGTTTAAATACATTGTATAGCGCCCGGCGCTCCCACGCAAGGCGCCGACACCGTGATCGTGCGTTTGTGAATGTTTGGCAGCAATTTACCGGTTCAATGGAGAAAAGAGGAGGGTTGAAAAGATGAAGGGTGAGAATGAGAGTTAAAGTGATCAAAGCTGTTTCTCTTTTTTTTTTTTGTTGCGCTCGATATGAATAACACATTCATGTTTATAAGCCCTAAGAGACTCACACACGCACACAAAAGCCAACAGACACACACTACCTTCACTACACCATGACCCAGATGAAGCAACCACTATCAGTAAATCTACATTTGAATCAATAACGGATGACAGTGGACAAAAAAAACAAAAAAACTGAAAAACATCAAAAGAACCAGACGGAGGGAAAGAGTAACCCCACACCCGAGTATATACCCACGCCATCGCTGTCCTTTATCCCGCTTTTGTTGGGAAACACACTGAGAGACAGAAAGGGGGAAAAAAGCCACAAGGGATGACCATTGTGACAGTTAGCAGCGCCCCGTCCCTGGCCTCAGCCTCAGCCTCAGCCTCACAGCTCCAGCCCTCCGCTCCTCCTTTACTCTGGCACCCCCAGTGAAATGCCAGCCTGGGTGAACCCCCACCCTCACCCACCCACACACACACGAGATGCCCGGGCCCGGCTGGCGTATCCCACATGACGGATGGAGCTGCTGTCCCCCCCCCCCCCTGCCGCTGCCACCCCCCCTTCATTGATATTCCGCGAGGCCGCGCTGGTGGGCTCTGTCCCTGACTCTTAACGGCTATTTGTTGCCGCGGTCTCCTCCTGCTTCTGGGGGCACAAAGAGGCTCAGTGTCGGGCAGAAGAGGCTGAATGGAGCTCCCAAGCGGCCCGGGCCTCACAGCCTCCGTCAGATAGTCAGACAGCCAGAGCTCACATTCCCTCCTTCAAATGGACTGCGGAGCCGGGGGAGGCCTCAGGTCAGGTCAGGCAGACCACGGCATACTGAGAGGCAGCGAGGGGGGTGGGGTGGTGGGTGGGGGGGCTTGTAGGGGAGATACTGTTCCTTTTCCCAGAGCCTGTTTTTTTTCTGTTCTGAGAAGACAGTGATACTATAAAAAATATCTGATTGGATTAGCATCATCTTCATCTTGAATATATGTCTGGCTATTTATTGCTCTCCTTCACGTCGTCATGGCTCGATCCAGCACGTCTGAACTACTGGGGGGTGATTAAAAAACAGGACCACCACTGGTCCACCGTCCCAACATCTGATTGCTGAAACACACAGAGCCTCAAGTATCGTTTTGCATCTCTGTGACTTTTTCTTTTTTATATATAAAAGAAAAAAAGAACAAACAAATGTTATCACCAACTTCATTATATAGATATACTTCACAGTTAAGACAGGATGCTGGTTGGGGTTGTTGTGGCCACGCACACACACGCACACGCACACACAAACACGCAAGATCACGTACACACTGCATGATTGGTTGAGAGTCAGTGTTCCTCTGGCACAGCGACAACAGTCTCGTCTGTAATCCAAAGTAAAGCACATTGTTGTCTGCTGGATGCCACTGGCACAAAACAATTAACAAAGCAGAAACAAAATTTCACACTGAAAGAAGATCCGAGAACAAAAATGGCAGAGGGAGACCTTTTCACATTTGGCGCTGCAAGCGAAAATGTCACTTATTTAAAAAAAAACAAAAAAATCTCCACGTTGTCCCTTTCCGAGGATCCCCCCCTTCTTTCGCACCGCTCTCTCGTTCCCTTGCTGTTGGTCCTGTGGTGTCATAGTCACAGCTCTGCAGCTCGTACCACCGGCGAGCAGAGGAACAGAGATGCGCGGGGAGGTCCGCTCCTCTTTTTTCCAACTCTCTCCTCTGTTCTTTTCTCTCTGTCTCTCTCTTCGGTCCACCGAATGACGTCAGAACACTGAATGACGGTGAGAGAGGACAGACAGGGGAAGGTTGGACTGGGACAGTGAGTCTGAGGGGGTTGAGTTGTTCCAGTTTGCTGTCGGAGGGGGAAATGGGTGTCTTTCTGCCAGAGAGCGCTCGGCGTCAGGGCGGCGTTCACTTCCCCTCACTGGCCACTGGGGGCGCGCTCTCCCATGTTCTTCCCCAGGAGGTGGCTGAAGTCAGCCAGCTCGCCCAGCCCTCGCGGCCCGTGCATGTCGGGCCTGATGAGCCCCTGGCGCTGGGGGTGGTAGGGCACGCCGTTGTTGCTGTTGTAGTTGAGCGCCTCGTGACTCCAGCGAGGCTCCCCGTAGTCCATGTGGGGGGTGGGGGCCGACACCACCCTCCGCCGGTCGGGGGAATCCTGCGGCGTGGCCGGGTAGATGTAATCTCCCGCTGAGTTCCTCAGGGTGCCGGTGGGACGGCCGCCACCGTGCTCCCCCCTCTGGGTGGCCAGGATCAGGTAGCGCTGGCGCTCCGTGTGCGGGGGCAGCACCACCTCTCCCGGGTCCTCTATCCGGACCATCCCCCCGCCCCCTCCGCCTCCGCCTCCGTGCAGGAACTTGGAGCTCAGGTAGATGACGGAGTTGTTGGGGCACGGCGTCCCCACGGCCGTGAGGAAGGTCTGGCTCTGGTCCCAGTCGGTGTCGGGGAGACGCATGGCGCGCTTCTGCTGCAGGGGGGTCTGCTCCGGCGTGGGCAGCAGGCCCGGGTCCATCTCTCCCTTCGGCCAGCCGTTGGGCGTGACGAAGGGGTTGTCGGCCTGCGAGCGCCGCCTCTCGCCGCCGCTGGTCCTGGTCACGCTCATCACCGAGCCGCTGCGGCCCTGTCCCAGCATGCTCTGCTCTTTGTCGCTTTTGCGGCGGGCCCCGCCGGCGCCGGAGCCGCGGGAGTGGCGGTGGCGGTGGCTCATGATCCAGCAGACGGTGAGGCCGGAGAGGACGGCTCCCGTGGCGAAGGCGGACACGGCGGACACCACCAGCAGGTTCACGGACACCAGGCCGTCGGGCTCCTCGATGAAAGTTTCTTGGTACAACATTCCTTCGGGGCGAGAGACACAAACACAGACAGAGAGAGAGAGAGAGAGAGAGAGAGGAAACATGAGGCATCGAGCGGAACCATCTTCACAAGCATCAGTATTTCCTGTATTAAACATGTGGGAGTTGACATGCTGCCAGACAAAATGACCTACTTTCTCCCTCCCCTCCGTGGGTGGGAACGGCCCTGCTCGCTCCAGCCAAGGTAGATCTGGCTAATTGCCTTCATTACGTAAAGTGCATGTTGATTTTAATGGCAGTAATAACTGTCTTCCTGAGCAGGAATAGCCCACGAGCCCAAGATGTTTCACAACGTTAGAGAGAAGCCACGTTCAGCTTTAATGGAGACTAATAATCTGAAGTTATAATACCACAACAGCCTATTTTATGGCTGGTCTAAATGCGCGTGCGTTGCGCAACTGTTGTAAAACTATTTTTAAATACGTGCTTCCAACAAAAACACATTCAATCTTTTTAGCAGGAGCAGATAAGCTGATTTTCTTCTCTGCGGCATCTATGTGCCGACATAAAGCTCCGCGAGACAATGAAACTCTGCACTTGTTTTGTATAAGTACATGAGATGAACTCCCTCGGAGACAACTGTTACTGAATTATTAAAGATTTGAATACAGCGAGTCCGCGGCTCGAGCTGCCACGGATCAATTAGAAACACGCCAGAAGAAAAGTTGTTTTTCTGCTGCGCGAGCTCTTGGGACCAACACCAACGAACACAATGAAATTGTGCCAAGGGAAGCAGATTGAAGAGAAGAATATGAAGAGACAGAGGATGGGAGAGGGAGGGAGAGAGAGAGAGAGAGAGAGAGAGAGAGAGAGAGAGAGAGAGAGAGAGAGAGAGAGAGCTGCCCCAAAGCAGAAGACTGGTGCATTCGGGGGCCTTAGACAAACAGTAGTAATAGTTGTTAAATTACAACACTGATAGTGGCAGAGGGAGGACTGTCTCCAGGAGGACAGCAAAATAAATCCTTTCTCACACAAAATAAATGGATATCATTAATAGACATAGGGAGCCACTTACTCACTTGCATACGACACAGTGGAGAAGAATGAGAGCGGAGAAGCAACACAAGAGAAAACAACAGCTTTTTTTTCCCTCCATCCCCCCTTGAACAAACATGGTTTTATTATCTGACAAATTCATTTTTAATGGGAACAAATGGAGCTGGTTGTGGTGCAAACACTCCAGTTTGAGTCGGCCTGGTGGTTAATTAATGTGGCCTGCGGCTTCGCATTGCGAGACGCGACTCTACACGTTGACATTAAGCTGAGGAATGGCAGCTAAAACCCTGTAAGAGACCGCTGGATTACTGCGCCGCTCCAGAGGGGCTCATGCAGGCATTAAAGGGGGCAAACCACCCACGACAAACACTGAGCACAAACTTTTAGTTTGTCATCGACACTCAAAACGCTACTTTGTGTTTGTGTTGTCGTACTTCGAGAGAGCTCGTATCTTCCTGTTTGATGGTTGTGTACTTATATTTGACGGTTTTCTAGTGTGTGTCAGTTGCAGGATGTTTCCAAAATCCATTGCTGTGTTCATTTATCATGCAGCTGTTATCAATTCCTCAGCCTGGATCAGCTGCACACAGTGTCTGAACGCTCACCTCCGTCTGCAGCATTGGGAGCAGGAAACACCACTTACCTATGATAATGTTTTCCTTTCCCAACACAAGCGAGCTCACTGCAGATGAACGATACGCGCGAACCGAAAAAACACACCGCAGGTGTAAAAACAACCTCAACTACAAATCACAAAGAAAAGAGGCCACTTTAGAAAAAATCCTAATGTTTTTCTCCCTTTCAGGTTATTCACCAGGGAGGTTCGAGAAGCAATAATACATGAGCAACAATTCAGAGTGGGTTGGGTTTTTTTTCGTCTGGGTGGATCCACCATAAAATATAAAGTGTGACAGAGTGGAAGAAGGAGCAGAATCACAACTTTAATCTACTTTTAACTTAGCTTTCTGTTTGATTCACTTGTTTTTTGTATTCATGTTGCCACAAAATATTGTTTCTGCCCATTCAGTTGAAAAACCTTTGATATTCTTGCGTGGCCAATGTGTTGAATTTAGCAACACTTTGCAGTTGCTTATTGAGACACACCTCCACGCAGTCACTGACAGTTCCTTTGTACAAGTTGCATAACAGCTCGCCGACATTTTCAATGGGAGCTGGCAACAAGTTTGCATTGACTGAAACTTGCCATTAATCAAGCGGCCTGGTTGGTCGATCGATGTCCTCCTCAGCACTAATTAGTCCTTAATCACCCATCCAATACGCTCAGTGTTACACGTGGACGCGTGGTCTCGGCTACATCCTGTTTTGCTGCCGGAGGCAAACAGTTCAACTCAGCATCGCACAAACACGTCATTTATCAGCAGGACCGTCTGAAGGCGAAGTTTGAAAAATGTCTGCCAGTTTGGTGATGAATTAAAATGTTTGAGTTTCTGTTCGCTTCACTTGCTCGACACCATAAGTGAGCGCCATTCAATACAGAGTAAGTCTGCTGCCTCTACTGGTCCGGCATGGTACCACAGCCATCGATGGGTTCCGCAAATTGCGCCATCAGGTCCCGAAGATGAATACTTGCATTCAGTTTCTTATTTAACCTCCTCTGCTTTGACTTCCTTTCTCCGTGTGTTCGTCGGCGCCGCTGAATGCAGATATATGACTTCGATTAAGGAGGTCCCCACATGTGGCTCCGGTTACGCATTCTAAAGTGTTTACATAACCGAGCATTAGGGTTTATTTTGGCGGTTAGTTTTGCCCGAAAGGGATGTAAAAACTTGATTGCTCAATATTTCAAAATTGCTCCGAACGCAGACGGCAGCTCGTGATTTGGATCTCGCGGCGTCCCCTTCCTCGCTCCCATTCCCGCGCGCCGTCTCGCAGCCAGCTCACGGTTACACAGGCTCAACCCGCACAGACGTCCGGGAGTCTTTGTGTATTCTTTAAAGCACCCGTGTTGCTCTGTGTACATATTGAGTTTGGCATTTGTTCACAGTGAGTTCTTTTCTCCTTGAACATATTGTTGGCATCTTCGCCGCCGCGAAAACCCTAAACATAGGCCTGATTCCGCCTTGTATTTATTTCCATGTTTGTGGCCAATATCCAGTTTGGGAAGTGCTGCCAGCTTCACTTACGTTATTGCTCCTCTTTCTAAGCGAAATGACGGCTGATCCTGAGGTCGCAGATGCCTCGCGGAGGAAGGCATTCAGAGGTTAGCATCGCACGCGCGCACACGGGGGGGACGTTCGAGGCTTCCAATTGATTCATAGCTGGATACTTTTTTTCCCCAGCAAGCCGCAGCCTTGATGACTTCGTAAACAAAAAATGAATTGCTGCGACCGCAGAAAAAAAATCCGAACAAGGCGCTGACCGCAGATCTCCTCTCGCACACATCGCGTCACATCTGGAATTGCTCTGGGGGCGCGCCGCTGCGGCGAGCGTCGACGCCTCTGCAGCGCTCACCTCCGCCGTGGCTCAGGGTCACCGCGTGGCACTTCAGATTAAATTCTGCACGGCGCAATAATATTGCTGTCGTATTCACGCAGGAGGACAGGTTGACAAGCGCAGTGCATTATTACTGCGCGGCCTCGCCGGCGTCTCGGCCGTGTGACGGGGACGGGGGAGCTTTCTCGCCCGTATATATGCCTCCTTAAACGCTCCATCCTGTTGACATGGACTTTCAGAAATGTTAATTGTGTTGCCAGCTTCTTTTATCCCCCACTTATGTCTTTCTTGGAGACACAACATCGAGACAAAGTCGCTTGCCAGTGGGAATAAGCTGAAAAAGGATTACGACAGAAATGAAAGGATGGATTGATGGAGGTTTGGTGTGTGTGTGTGTGTGTGTGTGTGTGTGTGTGTGTGTGTGTGTGTGTGTGTGTGTGTGTGTGTGTGTGTGTGACATCAGACAGGTTTCCCTGCATCCTACAGGGAGGTGACAGCAAAAGCAGCAGCTTGTGCACTCCTCTCCTCCCTTCAACTCTTTCTCTCTTGCTCCAATCCTGCTCACTTATTAAAGCTTAATAGAAGCCAACAGGCCTGCCTGTCAGCCTGACGAATACTGAGACGCTTGTCTCCAGGCTTCCAGCTCCAATTACAGCGTAACAATGGAGAGGAGAGGAATGGAAAGGAGAAGAGAGGAGAAGAGAGGAGAAGAAAGGAGAGGAGAGGAGAGGAGAGGAGAAGAGAGGAGAGGAGAGGAGAGGAGAGGAGAGGAGAGGAGAGGAGGTGAAATGGAGAGAAGGGAAGAGAGGGTTTACAGTGTGCATGTTTGAGGTAAATGGGAGGAGAGAGGAGGGATAAAAGAGGCAAGAAGAGGAAGAAGAAAAAAGGAGAAGAGGGCATGAGAGAGGAGTGGAGAGGTGAAGAGAAGGAACAGAATGAAGAACGAGAGAGACCGAGCACGCCGGACGTCTAACGGCTCTGTTGTTGGAAGCAACACTGATCGGCTATTTGTGCGTGAACACTTTTAGCTGTCAAATTTAAAGAACAAAGGCGCCTGCACATAGTTTCAATTTTCCTTTGGTATTCAATTGCCTTTGTCTCCAAACCCGCAGTCGTCTGCTCCCTCGCACCCCCGTATCGCCCTCCCCTCCCTCCAATCCTCTTGTTAGCCGTTAATCCCCTCTCCATATCTCTCTCTTACCCACCACTCCTTTGATCACCAGGGGTGGCGGCATGATGGGAGTAATAGCTTCAAAATTCAAAGGAGAAGTAAGGAAACTTTCGCTCGCGCACTTTTAAAATCGAGGTTGCGCCGGAAAAAATTCGTCAAATTTAATATCGGGGCCACGGAGCGACATTTCTGTTTCCCCTCCGTCGGAAACGACAGGCGCGCTCGTCGTATTGGCCGATTATCGCGGCTACTTTCCTAAACGTTCCCACTTGTCTTCTGCTTTCATTTCCCTCCCTTTCCATTATTCACTGGGAAACTATTGCGCGGTCCTGCTCTTGCTCCGCGTCAGTTGTGTAACCGTTGATTAGAGCGCTGGCAGGGCACTGCGTGTCTGCTGCTCCATCCACGCTCGGGAGGGAGGGTTTTTTTTTTTTTTGGCGGCGCTCTCCGCAGAGGCCGCACCAACATGTGCGAAGGCGATAAGGACGGAGAGTCAGATGAAAGGAGGCGAGATCATTTCCAACCCACCGTCAGTGACGCCGATGGTTTGATTACCCGACGCGCATCCAAAGGATTATCCTGTTTATTACCACGGGCCGAGCCGCGGCCAGAAGTTTTTCGGATCGGACGCGAATGAGCTGTAATGATCGGAGTCATTACTGACATCTGGGAACGCTGCGGTGTTACTACGACGATCTGCAGGGGGGGGGGAAGACGTGTCGAGACAATCAGACAGATCAAGGTAAGAGTTTCCCCAAATGGTCAGGGAATATTCCTGACAGGTTTGAGGGATATCGAACAAGTCAAGACTGAGGAAAAACATAAAGCTTCGACATGAAAGCCTCGGTGTTTTGCCAGACACTTCTAAAGTCTCTTACTTGTGTTTTACTTCTTCATACATCATTATTTGATTTGCTAGTGAGAGTTAAAAAAAAAAAATTCAAACTTCTTTTTTTCCGACTAGAATAAAAAAAAAGTGCGAGCTGTGATGTGGTCTGAATGGTATAAAAGTGAAAAGGAGCCCTTTGAAAGATGACTTCAAACATTTCTTTCAAAAAAAAAAGGTCATGGTTGGGAAATGTGTTGCTGCTCTGAATCTCTGAATCTTCAGCGTGTTATCGGCTTAACCTTTCGCTATGTCACTGGTTCTCCACGCACACTTTACACTCCAACAGAGCTTCTGTCCCGTCAACAAAACACACATCTTTGTTTTTTTTTGTCTTGTTACAACTTTGATGTTATTTCTGTCTATTTACAGGAAATGGACCTGTGTCTGTTCATCGGATGTCACGTTTAAAACTCAAACCTCCACCATGATGCCTTCACTTTCCTCCTCCAACTTTCTTGGACATCGGAGTTCCTTAAAGGGGCCAGAAACTCTTATCCTGCACCTATGGAAATCACCCGTCCTGCACATTTCATCGGGATCTGTCTCGAACCTTTTGAGTTATCCTGCTGATGGACAGACAGACCAGCGCTCGCAAAGAACATAATCCACTGGGGGAGTCGACATGTTCGGAGCTTGTTAGTACAAAAAAGAAATTCCATCGTTCTTAGACATTAAAAAGTCACGACTTAAAGCAAAACAAAAGCTTTAGAGTACAGGGAAACATAAAGCTGCAGGGGTCCTTGTCTCTGGATCAAGTGGTCCTAAAACTGCAGATAATTCCAGAACAGCATCTCCTCAATTAAATCAAACACACTTTTCTGTGTGCAGGCCTATGATGAGGAGGGAGACGTATTACTCACTGGGATCCAGGCAATCGCGTATATGCACAAAGGGTTAGAGAAAGAAGTGGAGCAGGTGACCCCCAGTCTGCTTCATATGCTCTGCAAACACTCGGATCTTACCGGGGATTCGAGCCAGACGCTCAACAAGAATTCAGCTCCAAGGTTTTTTTTTTTTTTTGCCAGAGAACAACTTGCAGGATTTAATTTAAATATCAATCTGGTGGGGTGGATTATTTTACTCTCCACAAACAAGAGGCAGAGAGAAAAAGGGGGTGAACAGTCAAACTTGCACCAGCTTTATCTGAAGACTATGAGCTGCCACCTCCCTCTACTGTCCCCCCCCCGCCCCCCCCTTCAGGGACGTGGGGCCGAGCAGACGCAACAACACGCACATGAAATACTGTGGAGGACTCAGGCAGGAGGACAGGAGGACTGTGGAGGACAAAGAGAGCAGGCCCAGAAGACCCCAGCTTTGGATGTTGATTGTCAGATTTATATGATGTATTTTTTGCCAGAAAAACTTGCACGACAAAAAAATTACTTCAATCAGCAGCTCAAGTTCGTGCAATCATGTAAATTTTTTGGTGTCGGCTGAGCGAAAAATAAATAAACTGTGCCTAAAAGGAGCCACATCACCTGCACTGCTTAAAGAAGCTGCTGCACTTTACCACTAATGAAACCACAATCAATCATCCCGTTTTTGGAGCTTTTATCGACCCTGTTTAACGTCTCCATAGTGTCATGACTCGGCCACGGCTACCTTTAAGAGAGAGCAGGCTGAAACCTCAGTGATTGTCCTGATTGATTTGAGAGCTGCAACATTTTCCAGCCTCCCTGAACACCAGAGTGTAACAGAAAACAGCTTCTTCTACTTGAAGTGATGACTCCCATCCTTTAAAAAGAGTCGGTTCCAGCTCCTTCCCTGCGGAAAGACATTTTATGTCTGTGAAAGTTAAACAAAACTCTACAGACGGCGCTTTGTTCCTGCAGCGATTGTAGAACTAAAGGAGCTGTAAAGAAACTTTGGCACATTCGTTGCCCATCCAGCAGATGTTGTTCATTCATTTAGCATTTTAACTTGATTTTACATAATATTCCAATTGTTTTGGGGTAAAATTAACATGCTGATACTTTCTCATTTTACATGAATCATAATTATCACGTCTTCTGTGTTTCTTGCAGGAGTGGGCTGAAATTTGATGGACCCCCCCATGTACCACCCTTCATACAGTCAAGTGGTGCGCCTGCAATACAACCTCTGACCTGAGAGGCAGTATTACACTGCTGGTGTTCAGTCACTCCACTCTAACTAAATTGCATCAACCTTCATGATTTTGCTGTGGTGCAATACATAAAATCAAAACAACAAATTTCTGGACACTGTTTGTTTTATAAATGTACAAATGAAAGATGGGCCTCAACAGTGTTGTGGTGGTCGCAGTCTCATCTCATACCGAGCACCAGTTGCATGTTCTCCAAGTGCTACTGCTGGTTCCTGTCATTACTTCAAAGAAAGACGTTTGAACATGTGACTAAAAAGAAGCCTGAGAGACAAACAGATAGAAGAACAATCTGTTGCCAACCTTTAACAGACATTAAAACATCTAAGGAAAGGTTGGAACTCTTAACGACAGTAATAAAGTAATTACACATTCTAATTACTGCTGAACTTTCCAGTTTCCAAAGTTCACCTTCAGGTTGCGAGAACTTAACAGTTACACAATATCAGATCTAGCCTATGCACGTGCCACCTCGTCTACTGCTTCCTGTGTTGAGGCAAAAAGCTCCTTCAGATGTCAGTTCATTGAGGAGCGATTAAAGGACGTGGACACTGCAGAAAAGTTGAGCGTTGGGAAGCGAGCTCGGAGCTGGGAAGGGAAACTTTGGCTCGGTCTGAGCACCAGAACGCGCGTATTAAATATACAGCAGAGGGGAACCGAACAAAGAGGCTTCACGGCGTCCCGGCGGACCTGTCGATGTCACGAGCTCCCACGTCTGTGAGCTTGATAGGTTAGGACCGTGTCAGCGTTCAGCCAGTGATCTGAGGCGCTTTCATCTCCACAATCCAACCACTTTCTCCGCATAACGTTGGCGTGTTTGTGCGCGGTGACAGGCGGGGACGCACGTGGCAAAAGCATGTGCGCTGCGAAAGGAGTGTGTATGTGGACGTATGAATATGTGCGCGTGTTAATAAGTGACTGCGTATACTGCCTGCGCCCATGCCTCAGTGCCTTTGCTCATTATCCTCCTCTCCTCCCCCCCCCCTCCCTTGGAAGACTGCAGGCGCTGTTTGGTGTCTTGTTTTTAGCACGTCTCGCCTCTCCCCGCTGTCTTTCTCCTTCTACGCCATCTGCATTACTTTCAGGAGACACGCTATAGATCTCACCCTCCATTTCCACGACGGCATCCGTCTCCCTTTCACACACAAACATACCTCGCGTCTGTAGCCGTGAAACTAGCACCCGCGTGCGAGCGCGGCGGCGAAGAATTAAAGCGCTTTAAAATGAAGCACAGCTCCTTACTTGGACTAAAACCTCGCTAGCTCGTAAAGCCTGTTTACTCTCGGGATGACAGTAAAACCGTTTACAGTCCCTCCCTGACAGCATTTTTTTTCCCCCGTTTCTCCAGAGCTGCTCTCTTAGAGAAGCTGCCGGAGAGTTCTGCATGACTCGGGGGCAAAAAGAATAAAAACCTGCTAACCGTGGCTCCTGAGGACGAGGCAGACGTGCCCGTTTGCACTCGGCTGATCAATATGTTAAAACATTTATGCACTCCAGCATGTGTTTGTAATTAAAATTCCATAAAAACCTCGCAAAAAAAAGTACTTTGGTATGAGATTCATGCTTTATTAGCGAGGGCAGATCAAGCTGGCTCAAAGTCAGGGCCTGCGATGACGACTGCATAATTGCATACCTGCAGTCTTTTCCTTCCTGCTGCCTATATTTTCCTTTTATTCCCTCTCCTGCGTTCCTTCACTTCGCCCAGTGGATCTCAATTTTTAACTGTCACCCTCGTTTTGGTTGCCTTCCTCTTTTTATGCGCTTATAGGGAGAGAAAATCTCAGCAAGGGGCGAACGTGGAAAGTCCATAGTTGGCCTTGGAAAGCGCTGTGTGTTAAATTCATTAGCGGGGTGGGGGGGGGGGGTGGACGGACTCCCTCCTGCTGCCCTGTAATCAAAAGCTACACGACTCTCCTGGGCTCCGCTCACGAATGTTTTCGCTGCGTGTTTTTTTTTTTCTTTACAGGCTCGACACACATGTTGATATCAAGAACGTTCCTCATTGAATTTGTGGATTCAATTAAGTGGGCAGACGTTGTTTTCCCAAATCTGGTCAACCTTGGTGAAAGGCTGCTTAACAAGGGCCAGTCTGTCTCGCAGCTTCAGCTGCATCCAATCCAAACAAAGCAACTGGGCTGTGGCGGGCGCTGCGGTGAAATAAATTGTTTTGCAGCGATTTCTGTCCGTGCACGCGCACGTGCGAGGAGGTACATGTGTGGGTTTGCTCGGTAGGATGCAGGTCTAATTCTTTTCCCTCTATATAGTTTGAGTTACGAGGGGCAGCGCTTGGCAGAGCTTTCTTTTTGGTAATTGATATTCTCGTTTTAGGTGCAAAGCCAAATGTACACGCGGTGGAGAGCCGTCATAAATATTCACCAACACGTCACAGGCAGTAAATTGGGGAGCAGGTCCGCACAGAATTAGTCTTAACAATCTGCCCCGAGGGTCCGTATCTCTCATTCCCCAATCATGAACCGGGGCACTTCCAGCTTAATCTTTCTCACATGCCACATCCATAATTCACATCAGCGCCACGTATGGCGCGATGCTACACGCCCACCAGCTGAAAACACACGCCAATTAGTTTTTATGTTAACACCCCTGAAGCTCAAGTGTTGGACTCCCTCCCGATACAAATTTCCACAGGTTTAACACAATGATTAGACCGTCAGGCATCATGTCACGGTGGCGCGCCATCTGGGTGGCTGTCGCAAACTGTTCCAGCCCTGAGTCCCCCCCCCCCCCCACACCCACACACACCCTATCCCCACCTTCCGGTTAATTTACAGGTCACCTTTAATGAAATGTCCCCGCGGTGACACGGGGCCAAGGCCGCGCCGGTGGATCGGGACTCATCCCGAGCTGAGTGATCGCTCAGACCTGCAGTGCCTGTTAGGACCTGGACTTCCGATTGATCAATGGCGAAGCGCTGCGACACGCAAGGGGGGGGGCGGGGGGGTTAAAGCGATAGCAGGAGGCTGATAAACTGCGTTCGGAAAGACAAAGAGAGGCAGGGCGAAGAGACGAAGGTGGAGACGGCAGAGGAAGTGCCACAAGGAGGTGAAATATAAATGAAGGAAAGTGAATAAGAGCAAAGCAAATATAGTGTGACTGAGTGAAGCAAAGGAAGGGAGAGAGAGAGAGAGAGGGAAAGAGAGAGAGAGAGGCGGTGTGAAAAAAAAAGCTCAGTTGTGTTATTGATGCGCTGCAGAGCGCAGGAAAAGTGTTGTTTGATGCAGTGAGTTAGAGGAACCTCACCACGGTCGATTTCTGTCTCCGCGACGGACAAAAACAATCCCCACCGGGGTTCGTTACAGTAGTTTGGGTGTCATGCTGCTGTCCGCGTTCACCCGGACAACTGTGAGTCAGCGCTGATGTCCCCGTGCCCGAAAGGAGGTTCAACCAAATTCTTCTGACACCTCACAGCATCCAGGCGGTCCGGCCTGCAGGCGGTGGGAGGGTGATGATGCAAATTGCATGCAAGTCGGAGCCAAAATGGCTCAGAGTCCGCTGACAGCTTGCCGGTCCATATTTTGGATTCATCAACATGCATGTACCACTCCTGCTACACGGGGTGTTCGTGGTTTAGTCCCTTTCGCCTCGCAGCCAAAAGGTCTTTGGCTCGTGCCCAACTGTGGCCTTTCTGTGTGGCGTTCGCGTGTTCTCGCAGGGAGTACAAGAGGTTTCTAAGAGGAACTCTGCTTGACACAGCCTGAATACATAAACATTGTGTCAATTTGTGAGTCTATATTGTGTACGTGTGTGTGTGTGTGTGTGTGTCCTGTTATAGGCTGACCACCCATCTTCCCTGCCTTAAGTCGATATCAGCTGGGATCGGCTCCAGCATCCGACACCACCTCCAGATAAAAAAACAAAACAAACCACATCGTGTACTTGTAGATGAGGGGTGAGTGTGCGAGCTCGGTCTCCCTCGCATGAGGATTTGCTCATTACAGAACACTGACTCAGTCGTGAGCACGCAGGCACATTCAAACCCTCTCTTAGGGGGATTGTGGTCTCGCAGGACTGTCCGTCTGCAAGGAAGAAACTCCAGATACATGTTGTATCACAGTATATGAGTGTAGGAAGCAAAATGCCAGTAATCGTCACTGAGAAAGCCATCTAATAGAGTTGCAAATCTGAACTGAAATGACGCTTCTGACCTTCTGACAGTTGTTGATTTTCATTTAGTTCGATCAATAACCCAACTCAAAAAAAAAGGACAATCATTTTCACAGCATAGTTTTGCAGTCATTTCCCTCAGCTGCCTGCTTCAACCCAACCACATGCGTGTCGGCGCAGCGGAGGGAGAAGTAAAAACTCGAACTCGCATCTTCTGAAGCCAAACTTTACTGATTTGGTTGTGAGCATCGGATACAAACGATGTCTTATGATTTTCTGCGGCCCATTTTACTGAAGGCATCACATGCAAGTCATGACACGGGCTGCTAACGGCTACGTCAGCTCACTTTATTGTGCATACTCCTGCTATATGTTTGTCAAGTTACTTGTTGTCATGCAACCTGTTCAGGCTGCCTGCTGCTCCTTGTTCAATGTCAGCTGGCTTAGATTAAGTTGAACCTAATTAAAGAGGGTATAAACAAATGATCAATGGTTGGGTCAAGATGCTGTATTTGAGCGTGCACAGCAGAAACAGTTTGTCAGGATTGATTACAATTGACAAAGCCGCAGCTCTGACCTAATTACAGCCTCTGTGAACTTCAGTCCAAACTTTAGATCTGAAGAAAAGTTGCGGGGAGAAAGCGTAGCCCTCCTTCACTCAGGTATGTGTCTTCCTTTCTTGTTCTCCAGCACGGATGTTTGAGCTTCAGAATAATGTATGTGCAGAAAGTTGCCTCAACTTTCATCTGCCGCAAAAAAGCCTCTCGGAGCCCAACAAAAAAGTACAGCGAGGAAATGTGCACGGCGACCGTGTGACATCACAAGTGGAGCAGTCGCGGCGAGTTGATCTGGGAACAGCGTGACACTAAAGCCTGTCGCAGGCGGCGTGAAATGACACTGGATGCTTCAATGAAGCACTTGAAACATCAAATAATAAAATGATCAATTGATGAAAAAAAGGGAGGGATCACTGGGAGCTGCCGGGTGCAGCACGATGTGGGAGCAGGTGAAATTGCGTCGCAACCAAAACTCTAAAACTGTAAACAGTGATAAAAAATATGGAGAAAGGATGTAAATGCTGACTTTTTCTCCCTGAGTCTCAGCCAGTCGTACCCGAGTGAAGGAGCACGGAGGGAAAACGCTGAATGTGAAATCAGAGCGTCGAGAAACACAGCGATACATTTAGCATGTGGCTCCATCAACAAAAGACACGCTTTCCATACCAGAAGGCCTGCGGGCCACTGGAAGCATCATTAGCGTGCATGCGTGTAACACATGCACACAAATTCAGACGAGTCCTTGGTGAAAAAAAAACCCTGCACAGAGATGCAACTTTCAGCGAGGACTTGTGGCTGGCTGAAGGGTCAGCAGGCTCCCCCCCCCCTGCGTTGCTTCACAGCTCTCTGAGGCGCCCACTGTCGAGGAGATGTGAGGAGTGGAGGGAGGACTCGGAGGAGGAAGTCAGATGAAAGTGCTGAAGCCCTTCAGGAGTCCTTGCACCTCGCCGAGCTTCCCAGAGGCTCAAGCTTCTATTCTTGTTTTCTTGGACTTAAAGAAAGAACAACAAAAACGCCCTCGTCTCCACACTGAAATCTGCACACGCCTCACGCTGCTTCGCTTTCCCGACCCCTTCCCGGTGCCCCCGCACACGCGTGTCAGTGGCTACGAAGGTCCCGGTGTTTCATCAGACAAACCCCTCAGTATGCACCGAGGGGCTCAGCTCCTCGGGGTGGGACAGATGTGCGAGCTGGCGCGCGCTGAGAGCTCTCAGAGGCTCCACATCGCACTTCTTCAATCTCTGCCTGTCTATTTCCGGCCTCCCTTCCCATTGCGGTCCCGGGTATCAGACTCACGGGAGTGACAGCAGAAGGGGGTTCGGAGTGAAGAGAGGTGGCATCAAGTTTACAAAGCCCCCCCTCATTCCCTCCCTCTGAAAGAGGAGACCGCATCAAACAAAGCCCGCTGCGGTGCCTCGCTTTTGTCCTCATTTCCTGTCTGTCTCTCTGCTGGAGTTCAGGAAACGGGACCAGACATTCATCACCAGCAGACCTAAGACCCCGTTTTTTTTTTTAACTAGCAGCCGTGTAAATACAAAGAACCGCGTCAGCTTCACGGTTTACCCCCTCTCCTCCAAACCGCAGCAGTTAGAGAGGAATCAGATGAGACCGCAGCCGTAAATTTGCCAACAAATTGTCCTTCCTGCACAAAGCGCCTCGCAGCGCTGCGCTCGCCACCAGGCACCCAGCCTGGACTCGGCCCTCGCGGCTCCGCGGCGATCGTCATCCTGCCCGAACGTGACGCCACAACAAGGAATCTCCGATCTGCCGCCGTCTCATTTGATGTTTTAGCGGCCCTCAATTACCGAGTGACTGCGTCCCGCTGCTCCACCAGTCAAAACACCGCCTTTCTTCAGGAAATATTTTCACAGCACCATAATTGCTTCCATCTGTAGCTACGCTGTGGCAACACTGGCTATGTCATTACGGCTGTGTGAGTTCACAGCAACAAAAAAAAACGGGTGGCGAACGTGCACGGGCGACTTGTGTCGGTTGGAATGGGAGCGAGCGCTCGTCGGAAAAGCCTTCCTCTGTTTTTATCAGCCGGGAGGAAGCAGAGATTTAAGAGGAGAGGCGGAACGAGGAGGCGAGGTGATAAAACTGGACATCCTTGCTGCCACACACACACACGCACACACAGAGAAAATACTCCCATTTGACGCCTATTTTACCAGCGTTGACTTTAGCTGATGAGCTGTCTGTGCAAACACATTTCGAGTCGATCCCCCAAAAGGCCGGCAAAACGGCAAAATAAAACGAGGGCGTTTAGCTTATTGGCACGGAAATATTCAGGCACTTGGCATTTCTGAGACTGCTGCAGGCTTCCAGCAACAAGAGTCCGCTCCTTCTGAAACAACCGGCTCGTCGTAAAATAGGAAAGAGTGACGTCGGCGCTTTGACGCGTCATTTAGCCAATGTTTACGCCGCACCTGATTGGCCCGTCAGCGCGGGCCGCAGCCCCGGCGAAACCGGAGCCAGCCAATCAACACGGCGCGAGGACCTGCTGCGAGTGGACGCGACGTCCTCCAGCCGTCTGACCAGATCTGAGTCATTACACCGGTTCACTGAAAAGTTTCACGTTACGCGTCGCGTGTGCGTTCACACACGCTCTGCACACGCTCCAACACGCGGCGCACAAGGCCGAGCGCGCGCAGACAAGGCTTCAGCCGTCGGGGGGTTGGCTTGGTGCTTTCTGTCATCAGAGCGCGCTCTGCTCAAACATCATTAAAACTAAATCCAGCACAAATCCAGCTGCAGCTTGTCACGCCGGCTGAGGTGTCCACAGTGAAGAGCCACTAATTGAAAGCGCACACAACCGCTCACCCAAAGAAAACAACGGCTCTATTTCCCCGGCATGCTGAGCCGGAGGGGTGCAAACTCTGGGCACCAGTGGGTGTGGCTCGCTCATTTGAGCAAGATTTTTGAGACGCAAACACAATTTTGGTGCCGTTTAAAAACCCTGAGCTGAAGAATAAATCAAAGTTTATTAGGAGGAGTAACAACGGCAGCAGGTGGAGACGGGGCAGGCGTCACTAATGACCAGTCATGTCTGATCCATCAGCTCCCTAATAGGAGGGAAAATGTCACAGTTTTAATGCTATTGAAACTAACTTCCAAAGGAAACATCACTTCGTCTTCTTCTTCTTTTTTTCTCCACACTCTTGTAATTGGTTTGGACTTGGAGACTCGGCCAGGCTGCTTTTATTATTTGCGCTCCAAACACCTCCACCACCTTTATATAAGCTGGAGTGCATTTCGGTTCGATCTGGAGTTTACAAGTTTTCGTTTCTCATCGAGTTTCCTTAAAAGACACTTTGAATCAAGAGCATTGATTCAAATCACTGTAAAAACCCAGGAAAACACCTAAATGTTCCCAAATTCAGGACAGTACTCATCACTTGCAGTAATTTGTTCGTAAAGTGTCCAGAGGAGTTTGTATATTTGCTTAACTGCATGAGTTATGCCAGAATTGATTAAAGTATTGACAAATGTACCCACGCTGTTGACCTTGGTGTGAATCTGGGCATTATAAACAGCTCAAATTACAAATAGCAGCTCACAGTGATGAATTGGCATGCAGTCATTACTGATTGTGTTTGGTACCGTCTCAGTAAACAAAGTTATCCAATGTGTTCCAACGAGATAGACTTCATTTGTTTTTAAACATTCAACAAATGGTGATAGACCTGTATCTGAAATTTGTGTTGACAAGCAGAACTTTACCTGCATAACTTCCCTCTTTGCTCTGCTCTTTGCTCTGCTTGGAGGTTGATGTGCCGGGAGGATCAAATAGTAACGAGGAGCCTTTTTTTTTTTTTCTCAAGCGCCTCGGAGAACGTAAGGCGTATTTGCATTAAACACACGTGTGCAGAGACACACATGCAAGTAATTTAATGCTGATATTTCCTTGACATGATGGCTCACGCGGCTGCCTCCTTCCCACCACACGTCGCCTCATTCAGATGCTGTGCTTCCGAACTGAGCTTTGATCAAAACAAGTTTAGGGCAAAGGCGTGCCTGTGTGTGTGTGTGTGTGTGTGTGTGTGTGTGTGTGTGTGTGTGTGTGTGTGTGTGTGTGTGTGTGTGTG
>JAUESF010000052.1:12155466-12166618 GCA_032274765.1 Malacoctenus tetranemus
CTTTCATTGGCAGATTCTGGGTGTTTTTCCACCCAGAAATCTTTAACAAGCTTTTTTGAATCACACAGAAAAAAACATACTAATGAATTTTCCTTTTATTTCAATTCTGAGCATCTCGTCACACCTTGAAATAACTTATTACATTTTATTTCTTACTAGGAAAATCAACTTGCTGCAATAAACCTACTTTCACGAGGGAAAAAAAGGGAGCAATAACTTGCCTGTAAACTTATAAACATGTAAATTGCAGGAAAAACTGCGATGCTGAGGCACTTCATCATAAGAACAAACTTTTCTACTCAACATGAATATTTATTTGTCTCATACAGATCTTCATCTGGACAGCATCAGGGTGTGCTGATGAAGACAGCAACAACCGAGATGCAGAAAATCGATGAAGTCAGTATTCGCACCGGTCTGTCTGTGCACAGTTTAAACTTAAAACTGGAAACATAATCCGATGCTCTCCAGCGTCGCTCACACCAGACTGTGCTTCACTTGAGCCAGTTATCCTGTTTGCTCACTTTGGCGTCGCAGCTCAACGATAAGCCGAGAAAACCACAAGCTCTCTGACATGTTGGAGAAACAATCTGCGGCAACACTTTGCGAGTTCATTTAGCAGGCATCACTAATAACAAGAAAAGCCTTGAAAAAACCTGCGCTGTCGCTGGGAAACCACATTATTCATTGCATTATTATGCTAAACTTGTGTTATGGTTCTTTAATGGTACGTTATGCACGCGCCCTGCGGTTAAATGCAACATGTGTTTTTAATGGCTTGGTATTAAACGAGGTTAAAAGGTCAAATTGTGAGTTCTGCGTGCGGAAAACTACGTTATTCCTCTGGAATGTTGAAGCAAAAAAAGTGTATTTGGAAAAAAAACACAACCAACAATCATAAAAAGCTACAAGACAGCCAGGAAAATAATTATCTTCTCCACCCCAACAAAAGCTCAAAGCCCCCATAAACAGACGCAGCAAACAGCAGACCTGTGGCTGCTGGAGCGCGACTAAATCTCCGACCTGCTCGCGCACAGAAAATTAACTCCCGTTCTCACATCTAAACACATAAACGCACCCGCCGCCGCCGCCGCTGCCGCCGCACACGCATCAGGAGCCGCGCGAGCGCCTCCCTAACATGCTCGGGATTACACGCTTGTATGACTCACCTGGTTGAGTGAGCGCGAGCCTCGCCGCGCCGCGCCGGCGCAGTCTGACGGGACACAGCCACCGGCGCGAGCGCTAGCGAGCCACAGCGGCGGGGGCTCGTGTGGGTGTGAACAGGTTAAGTATCGTCGTTCTGCCTGAACGCGTGTTTAGGTTTAATTATAGAGGGAAGTTTGAGATGACGCACGGATGCGTCAATTAGCACACGCGTCTCGTTACTGCGGATCACAGGAAAAGGCACGAACGCGGCGACCGAACTGATCAAACCCTCTGGTTTCCGCGGTAGTTTGTATATAGAAGATCCTCGGCTGCTTTGTCAGTCACTGTTACAAACATCCTCTGAATTTATGACAGATGGCGCCGATGATGGAGCAAGAAAATAATACAACATTCTGGTTAATGACGACCGATTACTCTAATAGCTCTTCATTAGATTTCCAGCCAATTTACGGGCTAGTTTTATTGAAATATGACTCGTTTCGCGAGAGCGCGGCAGCAGTTAACAGATCATCGTCTCGCGCGAGGACTCGGGCAGGTGTTATTAGGCTCCGGCACTGTGTTATTATCGCAGGGCCGCCGCAGCCGCAGCTGGCAGAGCGTCGCCGCCGTCTCGCGCGTAGGTGCCCGCCGAAGGCCAGATGGCTCCTCAATGGCCGCCTGACTTCTCCTGCTGCCTCTGCTGCCCTTTTATGGTGCCCCCCTCCCGCCCCCCGCGCGGAGGAGGGTTGTTTTTTTTCCTCTTTTTTTCTCGGCGTCCACTTACTTCATGCATCGGGAGTAGAGCTGGCAGCGTGCCACGGGGATCCTGACCACACAGGAGGGGAAGGCGAGGAGCAGAGTGTGGCTCACCCGGTCCAGAGTCAGAGACAGCAGCTGCCGGGCCTGCGGAGAGTCCTCCGCACACCTGCAACACGCACGCGAGCAAATTACCAAGCGGGCGCACATAAAAACAGCGAGAGAGAGACAGAACAAGAGAGAGAGAGAGAGAAAAATAATGCATTAAGCAATTTCAATTACTGGGCTGAGGCTGCACATTAAACCTCTGACCCCCCTCTCTGAGCGCTGCAGCCGGAGCGAACGCATTCCTCGCGTTGCGACGCCAAACGCAACCCAACGCAAACACTTCTATAAATACAGAGGCGTAATAACAGTGAGGACGTGGCCGAGGCCGTCCGCGTCACCGAGTGTTACCGTGTCAACCCAAATATGCCGCGTGCTGATTGCGGAGGTTGGCGAGGTCGGCCGGCCATCAAAAAAAAAAAAAAACACAGCGACCAGGGGGCTGAATCGCTTCTAATTGGCACTTAGAGCGACGATAGCTGGCAGCGACCTGCCTCCATGAAGCAGATTTATACCTTTTTTATGCACATGTGCACTCATGCATCAGTTGTATCTGGATGGTTTATGGTAATAACATTGCGGCGGGCCCACAGTCATTAAGAAGGATCTATCTCTGTGCTAAGGCCAAGCTGTGAGTCATTCTTCACAGCCAATATCACGAAAGGCAGGGGGGGGGAAGGAGAGAGCGGAAAAAATTGAATAAACAAGAAACGAATGCAGGATGAAGGCAGAGGAGGGAGGAGGGGAAAAAAAGAGGAGGCTGGTAAACAGAAAAGTGCAGCCCTAGAAGCAGGATCAGGTAGTGGGGAGAGGATACAGGCTGCGCTGCATCTCTTTCAGGTCATTTCCTGGCTCATTATGGCGAGCGGCCCATCACAGATCGACCATTCCTATCTCGCGCCGACTCCTGGAGAGATACGCGCGTTAGTCGGCCGGCCCCCGTTTTCTGCGAGGCCTCGGGCTTGTCGCAGGGGTCGCTCTCCGGACGGAAGTTGGTTCGAAAGGGGGATAAAGACAGAGACGTGGCCCCGTGCCCCCACCCCCCCTTCCTCCTACTGATTAGCTGGGTGTCGGCGGTGACGGCTGGCTGTCAGCGGGCCACCTGGGGAGCTCGCCGCGCGTGGCAAATTACCTCCGAACAAACTGGCTGCGCTCCACCGTCGGCTTATTCATCACGCCGTTCCCCCTCGTTTTTGCTCGCCATCACTATTGCTCATTTTGTCACGTCTCCCATGGAAGCGGGCGCAACACACTTGGTGTGCGAGTAAACAAGTCCTGAAACAGGACGGAGGGATGTTTACTGCCAGTCCATCTCAGGAATCTAACTTTGAATCAACTTATTCGCAACAGAATATACTCCTACTGTGTGTGTGTGTGTGTGTGTGTGTGTGTGTGTGTGTGTGTGTGTAGATGTATATATATATATATATATATATAAACAGACAGTGCAATTACCACAACAGAAAGATGGTGTTTAGAAACATGTACTTTCTTTTTTAAATGCCTCTAATTAGCCTTGGTGGAAAATAATCACCAGCCAAATCTGCTTGCATCTGCGTAACAATCATCACTAAACACCCCCACCACCACCACCACCCCCCACCCTCAGCCCTGCAGCCATCCACCAAGTGGAAAAGTGAATTTTTCACTGAGAATGTGGAAAAAAAAAGCAACAATGAGGCCTGAAAAAGCACCACACTCAGTGCTCATTATGTAATGGTGGGCAGGGGTGAACCCCTCAAAGCTGCTTGCCTCATGTGAAATGCTAATTATCAGGAAGGGGGGAGGTGCAAGGGGGCCCAGTCTCGTCCAATGTTTCATCAAGATCCAGATATTAATGTGACTGACTAAAGATAAGGGGTCAATTTCACTGATAATGAGTAACTTCGGTCAAGATTAAGGATAATGTGATTTTATCATCGTTTCATTACTTTCTGGTGTGGTTTTTTTTCTTCTCTTCGAGTTCTCGTCCACGGTTCGTCTCGGCCTCATTAGAAGACGTTCTCTAATCTTTGTGCTTTTCTGTTTGCCCCTGTTTCTGCTCCCTGCGCAGGGGCGGGGGGGCTGCGCCGACTCAGACGCACAATTAAGGGCATCACACAAAGAATAGGTGGAGTTTATCTGCATAATTCAGGACACGTCATGTTTCCAGGACATCACCCTTCCTTCCTTTCTTTTCTTTTTTTTCCTTCCTCCTTTCTTCCCCGCGACTCCTCTCTGGGCTCATCACGCCACCAGCTCCCCTCACAGCGTATACATCAAACCCAGATGTCACTTAACCCGTTCCTGGCCTGGACGTATGGCGGTGAATCTGCCATCTGTGAGCCATTTCACTTCAAACCCCCCCTGTACCACTCGCATATAAAGGAAAAATAACTGAATGCTTATTCACTTTTGGCCTGAAGTCAGATGAGGAGATTAATACCACTCTTTGGTGTATACATTAAATATAAAGTTGCATCCTGCAGCTTGTTACGTTGCTTTTTTTTTCTCTTCCCCGTGAAGACCGGAGACAAAGGGAAGCAGCTGGCATGATGGGAGAAAAAAGCAGCGCCGAAGCTCGCTAATTAAGATGTCACATACCAACCTCATAATTAATGACAAGTACGAAAGGACTAAAGAAACAACGGCTGGAACAGACCCATCATAAACCCTTATTGTGTCCTAATAGAATACAATATGGTTTATTCATGAGCTGTGGATGTGTAGGTGGAGCGAGGAGGTTTGTTTTTTATAGCAGTATCTTGAACCTAATTTAATTAGGCGAGAAACATTAAAGCATTTCCTGAAATGTCCAAACTATTCTGACAGTCGGGGGGGGGGAAGAAAAAAAACACCCCCAAACTTCTGGCTGTGTTCGCCCGCCGCGCGCCTCTGTACTGCCGTACTTGTCGGGGTTGAAGCCCTCCAGCTCCTCCAGGAAGATGTTGCTGTTGGTGACCGTGTTGTCCTGGTTGGGCATGATGAGGAACTTGAGGACGGTGCCGCGGCTCGAGCCCAGGAACAGGACGGTGCGGTTCCGGTGAGGACCGGCCTCCGTGTCCACCACCATCTTATTCAGCTGGTACCTGGGGAGGGAGGGGGGGGAGAGGTGAGGGGGGAGGGGGGAGGGGGGAAGAGAGAGACAGAGGGGTGCATTTATGCTACTGAGCATCGCAACCCATTTGGGTCTTCTCCTCCATTGAAAGCTAAAAGCGTCGTCGAGCAGCTCCTAGAGACGAGTGTGGTGATTTGAGTGCATCAAGTGATTGGTTTAGGTGTAAACGTCGGACTCCTGTGAATTTAAATCATAATATAGCATTTTACTCCCCAGTCGCGGCGAAACGAAATGAATTCCACAGAGGAGAGACCGCTCGTCGAATTTGCATAATAAACTAATTACGCCAGACGTTTCAGCCATTAATAAAGTCAGTCAAGTCAATGGGCTTGTCCTGGAACAATAGCAGAGTGCTTGCTGAGCGACACAATGTCCTGCGTGTGCGAGTCAATAGCTGCCATGTTGTGTCGAGTGTTTAATATTCCTCATACATCCAGTCGCCAGTAATCCCCCCGGCGACTGGTCCGCGGGGGGACTCCATCGGTTGGATAGAGAGGAGAGCCATGCGAATGCATTTATGCGGGACTTCATGTGCTACAGCCGGCTCTCGGTTATCACCAGCTCTGACGGCAGACCGAGACGACGACGACTTCGGGGACGTGTTTGCAAGCACGCATCCGAGGGTTTAAAAAAAAAAAAACAACCTTCACATCTCTGAAACTCACAAATATAAATCCTGACCCCCAAAAACCTTCAGCGGGCTGGATTTGGAAACACTTTAATTCGATCCCTTTGTTCCTCCAATCTGCTTTGGAGGCTCGTCGGAGTCCGCCCTCACCTGACCATCGTCCTGACGATCCAGGGCCTCTGTCCGAGCGACGGCACGGCCTCGTCCATCAGCGGGTGCGTCTTGACGAAGTTGAGCATCTCGTCGGGGAAGGAGTTGGAGGAGTTGAACCTGGACCCCTGCACGGCGCAGCCGCCGGGCCTGCGGAGGGCACCGTTCACTTCATTAGGCGCCGAGCGCTGAACGCTTCAGGCCGCGGCAAAGGCAGACAGACGTAATCAAGCGGGCGAGACTGTCTGTGCGTCTCACATTCTGGAGGACATGCTTCTTTTTTTTTCCCATATGAGAAGAAGAGGTGCTTTGATTGAGGGCGAAGATTCGAAGCGCAAGTGACTAAAAGTGATATCAGGGCGCTGCAATCATTCAGATGACCGTAAAAAGTGGATCCTCAAGATAATGATTTCAGCAGCTCAGTTCACAGAACCCCAGCCTGATCTTAGGAACCTCGTTAGTATCAAACTCTACTTTATTGCTTAAATGCCAACCAGACCTCAAACTTTACAAATTACAGGTGTTTTTCTTTAGTTTTAGTTGTTTTTAAATACTAACTCTGCATATAAAACGCAAGCAGGAATTGAGGGTTCAGGCTAAATTGAATCAAACATCAAAGCTTCCACATCTTCACATGTTTATCTTGCTTGGCATCAACTGAAACCATAAAGTGCATGAAGTGATCGCAGCGTGTTGCACCTTGGTTTGGGGATGACCTCATCCGGAACAGGCGTCCAAATCGACTCTGGAGACTTCTGCTCCTTAAACCTCCCGTCGAACACGGACGCCAGCTGCTCCATGTCGAAGGCGCACACCGCCGAGCCGGGGATGCTACAGAGACAGAGAGACAGAGAGGGACAGAGACAGAGAGGGACAGAGACAGAGAGACAGAAGAAGACAGAAGTGTCAGTGGGGCAGGTTGCGAAGGAGACGTACAATTGATAAAACACTTCAGGTTGATTTAAAGTGGCTGCCAGTGCTTTTGTCAAGCGGGGTTTACTTTCCAAAAAACTGCGCAGAAATAACGGATGATACAAGCAAAAAAGATAAATATTTCTATATAAGAAAGATTACACTCAGCTTGAAAAACGGACGTCAAACTTGAAATAAGGAAAAAAAAAGAAGCTAAAATATAGATAGTCCATTGAGAGCGTGAGGAGGACGGGATAGACATCCAGCAAAGATGAGAAATTGGATACGAGCTGTTCATATTTTGACACCCAATGCTGGGACACAAAGGAAATTGTCACTGAGACGGAAAGAAAGAGCGAGGAAAGATAGATGCTGTCATCTCAGTGGCCACAGAATAGATATGCAGAGGATGCAATAGCTAGATTAGGCCCATGAAAAGATCTTGGCTGGAGTTTCTGGAATATAACACCGAATGAGTCAGTGAATATTTCTCTGCCTTTCACAGAGCGAGGGCGAAGGGGGGGGGGCGGGGTGGGGGTGGGGGGGTGGCGGGGGGGGATTCTCGTAAAGGAAATGAACCCAAACAACACATTCCAGTAAAAAAGCTCGCTGCACCTCGGAGGCTGTTTAACTACTCGTGAACCCGGCAACGGGGAGCAGAGCATCTGCTCGGAGGAGAGCTCGCGGCCCCAAATAAACACGCGCAGACCCGACCGGAGGACGGGAGTCAGAGGGTCCGGAGGTGCTCGCTGGCCAACCGGCCGCAGAGATGAAGCGCCGTTCGGCGGAGGAATGAAGGGGAGCGTTGTCAGGACGAGATAAGAGATGACTTTTACACAAACACCCCCCCCCCGCCCCCCCCGCTGCTTCCTGTTGCCAGACTGCGCTCCCTGCTCCCAATGTGTCCCCGTCGATGACTAATGGCGTGTGTGGTGCGAGAGCTGGTGACTAAGTACTGAGATCCACCAGCATTAGGAAGAAAAACCTGTGAGACTGAGTCACCTGCAACCTGCTGATTCCCCCCCTCCCCTCCCCTCCAGCCCCCCCTCTGTCTTTGACTCCTCTTTATTTGCTTGTCCAGCTGGTGACTCGGTGGCCCGTGCAGCCTTGATCCGGTGGCTTAGCATCGTAGCTGAGGGGGCGTTTTCTTTCGAGACCCCTTTTTTTTTTCAAAGCCACAGAGGGGGTTTGTTTGGAACGGCACCGCCCGAAGGCCGGCACCGGGGCTGCAGCGGGGCATCGTGCTCTCCTGACGTGCCGTTTGATCAGGTCGCGCCGTCTCTCTCTCCCTCTGTACTTGTCATTCATAGGCAGGGATGCGACTCAACCCCGGCCAGCGTGGCGGGGCTGCAGGGCGAAATCCGTCGACGACAGCGGAGTCCCTCCGAGGACCGCCGGCACCAGATGCTGCGTGTGACACGTCTGCCAGCTCCGCACTCCCCTCCCCCTCCAGCCCCCCTTCTGCCAGCTCTGGCTTCCCTCTCTCTACCTTCCCGGAGCCCCTCCGAACCAGCCGCTCCCTCTCCCGCTCTTGGTGCAGGTCAGTGGGTTTGCCCTGGTGCAGAGCTGTGCGTCTGACAGAAGCAAGCCAAAAGGCCTCGGGCTGTTTTTCTCTCAGAATCCTCTTAATTATTTTCTGCAGTCGTCTCCCACGCCGGCATTTCTCAGTTTATTGTGCGCTCTCCGATACACAGAAGTGAAACACTTCACTCGGCCTCTGCGCTTCACGACTCTCCTTCGTTTACATTTCATTTGCGTGTTTGACCGACTCCGTCCGGCGCTCCGGCGTCTCTCCTGCATGTGGCGGAGTGACTGACTGTGCAGTGGTGACGCCCGTGCTGTTTGTTTTACGGCGCTACCGCGGAGGCCCCGAGTGCTTCCTCAGTGTTCAACAAACTCCACGACAGCTTGAAATAACGCGGCCGTCACGCACGCACGGCGCCCCCCCGGGAGCGGATGAGGAATGGGAGGTGGTGGAGGGGGAAGGGGGAGGAGGGGGAGTCAGGCAGAGTCTCAGTGTCGCGAGTGATCTGACCCAAACAATATGCAACAGGAAAGTTTTGTGTTTCATATTCAACACAAAATTCTGCGTGATCAATGAACTGCACTGGAATGTTTGATTAACTTCATCGATTTCACTGCTCGATTCTCAGAGAGGATCTTAATAACTTCTCACAACTCTACATGGCGACTTCACTGATTACTTTTACTTTCTTTTCCATTCAGCTCCGTATGCCATAAAAGAATAAATACAAATAGCATTACCACTGTTTTTCAGACATGTTTTACAACAGTTAAGCTGCTGTGATGGAATGAACTTTAAACTTTCTATCACCTGTTATGAACCAACTATGTGTCATCAGATCAAAGTTTCCCTCAACCTTTTCTTTACTCTTTCGCTCTGAGCTCTACGAGGCTCGACTCTACATGGTTTCATTTGTTTTAAACTGCAGCCTAGCGCGTTGTCGTGACGACGCAACTCAAAACTTGTGTGCCGTCCCTCGCAGCAGTAACGCACGCACAAACACACAACAACGCTGGATATCGCCGTTTGGTCTACGGCCATTTTGGCTACATGTAAACATTTGTACCTGCTGTTCGTTTGTCAAGACTGATGGTTGACGTCGCTGCGTGGCCAATCAGCAGCCTGCAGTCTGTCCACATCAATTTCAGCTCGACTCAGTTTGCTCGGGGCTACAAAGGAGCAGATCCTAAAAAAGTACCCAGCAACGGATTTTATACCAAACTGAATCACTCAGAATGGAGGGAGATTTTTACACATCTGACATCCAAAACACCTGAACATTGCTGATCCATCCCACTAGGATTAAATTGTGCAATTCTTATTTGTGTTTCAACAAAAAACGCCTGAAACTGGAAAAAAGTCATGAATGTGTTCGTTCTGCTCTGTGTGAAAGTTGCTTCATCCTTTATAAATTTCTTGCATCATCCATCCAGGCAACCCAATTCCTCATACTTTTCTGTGACCTTTCCACAAAGTCCCTGTGGATCCCCCCCCCTCCCCTCCATCCCTCCTTCTTTACATGAGTCTGGTGGTCTGTACAGCCTCGCTAACATCACTGACTCACTGACCCACTCTGTATTTTTCCGGTGACATGGCTCTGCTGTCGTCTGCATGCAGCGCTCCTCTACCGTACACGCTTCTCCTGCTCCAGCTCGCCGCCTTATTATGTATTCCTTCGCCTCCCCCCCGCCCCAACGTGCAGGCCCAGGGGGTCCAGCTTGCACATCTGTGCCTCCTCCCCTGCGCCACCGTTTCCCTGGCATCGCAAACCTGTTCTCCTCCTGCTCCTTGTCCTCCTCATTTCCCCCAGTCGGCTGTGTTTTTTTCCCCCCAGAGGGACATCCTGCTGTCTGACCCGGTCACACGAGATTCTTTGTAAACAGAATCCAACATGTCCTCCCTGCTTGGAGGCAGCTCTGGATCGACATCACTTTGCATCGCGGCTCCTCGAAACCTAACGAGCTCGTGTCAACATCGAGGCGCTTTTTCCAACAAAAACTCCAGCGTCTCTGCTGCTATTAAAAAATTACTCCAATGGCTTTTTTGTTGAACTTCTCTCTCTTCTGAGTTTGCTGCCCCCCCCCCCCTCGACCTCCGAGCACCTGCAGCGTGTGAGTGCAGGATGTTCTTGGTTGGAAACCTAAACTTGTCTTTCATTTTGTCTTTGAGGGGTGTGACCCTGAGCTTCAGAGGTGAATGCACAAAGGCAGCGGCAACCGGAGGCGATGTTACACTCCAAAAAGAAAAAGCCTCAAGGATCTCAAAAAAAACGCACCTCCAGAACAGTCGAGGAGCAGGTATGTGGCAGCAAAGGAGAGAGAGAGAGAAAAAAAAATCACCCTCAGAGTATGTGGGCTCAGGAGGGGGTAAGTAACTCCTGAGTGTGGAGGACAGACTGTAAAGCCTCGCCTTGGTCCCATCGTTCCCATGCTACAGTCCAATATATGCTGCGCGGGGCCAAATGGCAGCAGAGAAGAGCTATTCCTCCACTCCCTGGTCCCGCTTCACGCTGGTCTCACCGCACGCCGCCAGCCAAAGCAATTTGTCTGGCGAGCACTTAGCCAGCGTGGCGCAGTGGGCCACTGGGGGCCGGTGGGAGTTTTGCAGCTCACCTCACACATTCCCTCCATCTCTTTGTGTTCGCTTTACCTCCGCCACACGTCTTTTTATCTGCTCATCTTAACCTCCCTTTCTCTCTGTCTTGGCTGGCAGTTATTTAAAATAGGGCCCAGTAGCAGGTTACCCAGGCAGGGGTCTGTGTGTGTGTGTGTGTGTGTGTGTGTGTGTGTGTGTGTGTGTGTGTGTGTGTGTGCGCGCGTGTGTGTGTGTGTGT
>JAUESF010000052.1:12166718-12176869 GCA_032274765.1 Malacoctenus tetranemus
TGTGTGTGTGTGTGTGTGTGTGTGTGTGTGTGTGTGTGTGTGTGTGTGTGTGTGTGTGTGTGTGTGTGTGTAGCATCCATCTGTCTCTGCAGGCAGTGGTCCCCTCTCGCAGCGAAGCCTTTCCAAACACACAGATAAGATGCAGCTGATGAAACAATTTTAGATCTGGGCGAGCGAAGGGTGGGGGTAGGGGGGGTGTTGGGAGGGGGGGGGGAGAAGCACGTGTTGTCCATTATTGACTTCCTCGTCCTTGAGTTTCTCATCCGTCTTTTCCTGTCTTTGTTGCCCTCTCTCCTTTCTCCTTGTACCTGCTGTCTCTCGCTCTGCTGTCTCTTACTGGGAAGCTGAGAGCACATGCGGTGAGGGACGCCGTCCTGAAGCCGTTCCCAACCATTATGCTGATACTCTGAAACTGGACAGGAGCCTCGTCGCTGCTTGCTGAATGCAGCGATGCTGCTGGGAGGCTGCATGGATATCAGACTCCCACTGAGGGCAGATACAACTATTTTTAAGCGTTTGCTACGCTGCACCAGACGTGGTAAAAGTGGTATCTAGGCCATTCGTGAAGTACGGTTATATTGCGTCTATTTGAGCTATTTAGACATCAAAGGTTGTACCTTGTTTTGAAAGATACACAAGTTTGCACACACATCATGTAGCTGCAAGGCTTTTCAAAAGACAGCGCTGAATGTCATAGAGGAAATACACACACACACACACACACTGAAGCCACAAAAGTACTGACGACATTTCGATCCTCGGTGGAGCTCAGTTGGTCCGACAAAGCTTTCAGACAACTTCCTGTTTGTACGTGAGGTCCAGCTAACAGGCTGAGTGACGGCAGGATCCACAGAGGATCAAGCATTGTTTATAGATGCTATTTTTGGCTCAAATACACCGATCAGCCATAACATCATGACCACTTGTCTCACATTGTGCAGGCTCTCTGTTTTTCAGCCTCCCTAAACCGTTTTCAGCGATCACACCTGCACATTTCATAGAAAAAGTCGGCAGTCAGCGCCCCGCGCGATTTATAGTGATTATAGCTTTGAAAGCGAGCTTGAGCTGCAGGAGTTTGTCCGTTGGATCAAACTACGCCCTTCCTCAGCCCTTCCTCTCCGTCATCTATGGGCTTCGATCGCCCGCCGCCTCGTTGCTGGTTTGCAGCTTTCTCGGATAACCTTCTGACAGACACGGACCGCTGCTGATCGGGAGCGCCACACAATCGTCGAGTTTCCCACCAAAGCCTCCACTCATCCGTCTCACCGGCACAGTTTAGGTTCAAGTTCAAGGATGAAATGTTCGCCAGCTGTTTGACATCTCACAGCCACTCTGGCCTCCCTCATTCTGTCTCCCTCATCCTCACTGCGTGGAAACATGCTGACAGACACTCTGATGTAACCTGGTAGATCACACTAGACTTGAGCTGAACAAAAGTTAAAAGCAGAGCTCAAATATCGATTTTTATATCTGAGATGTCCAAAAAATGAAACAACACACATTTCAGCAAAACATGTTAAACACAAATTCGGAGCTGTTCATCCTGTCGGTGGTCATAATGATATGGCTGATCGGTGTATTTGTGGGGAAGCGATCCTCCCTCACGTCTGAGCTCATTGTTTTGGACCGTATATCATCTATTTTTATCCCCCCGTGCTTCTGGGGAAATGTGGCCACACGCACGAGCCAGCGACTGTCGTCTCATCTCGTTTAAAAATGACATCTTGCTGTGCTGGAAATAAAACATTGAAAAAAAAAAAGCATCTAAACTGCTCCCTGCAAGTGTCTTCAAACAAACCACGAGAAACAGATTACTTGGTAAAAGGAAGGACGTGTGGGACGTTAAAAAAAAAACTGAAAAAAATCACATTGTGTCTGAAAAAGACTCATCGGTGGTTTGAGTCACTTGTGTACATTAATGGTCTCTGATGTTGATTCAGTTCTATATTTAGGACATCTGAAGCATTAGAAAGATACTGTATGTGCAGGAGTGTATAAATAATTCTGTCACATTTCTCATTCCTTGTGTTGTTCGATGTCTCTGGTTCGGTGTTTGTGTTGTTTCAGGCTCCGCAAATATCCACAGCGTCCGATAATCCCACATTTACCAGACAGCATGTCTCCTCTCCCCCTCTTCCTCTTCCTCCTCCTCCCTCGGCTCACAGGCCCTTTTCTTTCTTTCAATTCTAACTCGTCTTACAGCAAATCAACCTCTTGTCCCCAACGAAATAAATCCATGTGTCTTCGACTACTTTGTGCACCACCGTCCTGACCTCTGCACTTCCAAGCAGCCACCTCCGTGCCTCCTCAGCGCGCCGCTCGGCCTGCAGGAAGCCTTGCTCTTTCTGACTTCACAGGCGAGGGAACAAACGATGGCGGCCTCGGTTTGCAAGGTGAGCCGTGTGAGCGCAGCAACATGCTGTGTGTCCGTCTCAGGCTCTTTGGGAAGCATGTTCAGGCGTCTCTCCAGGTACGCGTGTTCCTTCAAGAAGTCTCCAAGTATGAGTGAGACGTGTGCTTTGTTTTTCTGAGGACAGGACAGGACTGAAAATCCTTCCTCTTCAGCCAAAGTCACACACGTTCATGAATTTAAACCATAAGAAAAAGATGAAGAACGTTCCCATTTAACAGCAAGGTGATGATCTATAGACCCGCGCAGGCCTTGGAGCTGCTCGGGGCTGTCTGGAGAATATATGCAGTAATTTGAAGAAAATCATTTTTGGGGAACCAACCAGAAGGTCATAACACTGATTTAAGAGGAAGACCGACAATCAACTGGCTGACAAACATACATCGATGAAGCCAGTTTAGAGGAGTGAATGACTCAACTACAGAGTGGGAATGTTGCCTACATGACAACAGGCACAAACATGAAGAATTCACAGAAACAAACCTGCAAATGTGACTGTAGAGATGATGCACAGCCACAGACTTCTAAATTCATCTCAATTGCAACTCTGCTGAATGAGTTTTTATAAAATATATGTATATATATACATACAATATAAACTCCTTCCAGACTCAATGACGCAGGTTGATGATCACAAATGATAAAGTTCAGAAAAATTCCAATCCAAGGTGAAAAAGATAAGAAAAGTTCTCAAAGAGGGATTCTTCATCGTGATGATAATTACAATGAGTCCACCTTGATCTGCTTTGGTTGTATAGCTGCAGAATTGTCAAACATCTGCTTCTTTCTGACTCTTCACATGTTGAAATGAACTTCTTCCAAGGTATTTCCAACTTTCAATATCTGCCATTTATTTATTTATCACTGTGTGTCTTTGAGAGAAAAGTCGGATTCAATGGTGAGTCGCAATAAATCAGTGAATATATTTAAACCCTTGAATATTGAAAAAAAATGAGGAATTCATTGAAACTGGCAGAGAACTAGTTTGTGGAACAGCCAATATGTTGAAGGTTATGTATGGAATGGTGGGCACAAGATATTTATCACACATTTTGAGCGAACGTTACAGTGCTATCGGTCACACATTCGTATGTCGAAGCCGCACCTGTTGGCCGGTGTGGAGAAGACCCCCAGGATGATGTCCCTGCCGTGCATCCTGATGATGGGGCTGGTGGAGTGGAGCAGGTTGAAGTAGAAGTGGGAGTCGCCCGGGACGGAGCAGTTCAGCCGCGCCTTCAGGAACGACGTCCACTGCTTCTCCAGGACGCGCTGCGACCCGCCCTGGTCGCGCTTGCACACCCGGGCCACACGGGACACCACCACCTCCAGAACACCCCAGCAAAAAGACGGCAGTGTCGGGATGAAAAATGCACAGTAATTCGATATACAGACGGCCTCTTGTGTTGGTGGAGTTCTTGAATAACGGCGCTGATAAGAGTGATAAGGCGGGGAGCTAGATAATAACTCCTGAGGTTCAGCTTTCATCCTCATAAAGACACATTTAAAAGCTCTTTTCAGCTCCGGAGTGATCTCGGAAGAGTCATTTGCATGCCATTTGCAACGTGGCACCCTGTTTTGACAGATCATTGTTTTATAATGGTAAATCTAATATCAATTATTCATGAAAATGTCAGCGCATCTTCAAATAGCGTCTTTGAATACACAATAGTAATGCTGTTTAAGTATCCATTTACTCTGCTCTCTGCAAACATGTCAGAGCCGGAGACCTTGTGTAAGCACTTCTCTCCAAATGTGAAATGCTAATTCATTAGAGGAGCAAGCTTCTTGTCGCTGTTATTTTCAAATAAAGACGTAGCCGCTGCGCAGAATGTGAGCAGCCAGTCAACACATGTGAAGACAAACATGTTTATGGTTAAAAAAAAAAGTTGGTTTTTTTTTAAAAAAATCCTTTTTTTCTTCCAGCACTCAAACTCTCCAGAAAAAGTCAAGACGATGTGCGCTGCAGATAAGGAGTTGATATTGACATCCCAATAACAGCAACAGACGTATATTGGACCCGCGTCTCCTTTCACGCCCCGTACGGCTCTCTGGAGAGACGTTCTGAAAAGAGCCAGCAGCTTCAGCTGGCTGAAAGCAGTGAACTCGCAGTGAAAGGGGGAGCGCATTTCCATCAGAAAGACTCGGCTACCTTCTCCAGGTAATTGAACTCCATGGCGATCTCTCTGAAGAAGAAGTAGATGTGAGGTCCCCACTCCACCGCGCTGACGAAAAACGGCTCTGCATTGTGGGAGAGAGACAGAGAGAGAGAAAGCGTCAGCGGAGGTGCAGGCGAGGAGGCGAACGGCGAGGGACGCGCGGCCCAGAAGGGTCGCCGATGAAACGGAGTGACCATGAGAAAAATAGCGCGGGCTAACAGGCGCTCCTTTTGTGGCCGCGTTCGCCAATTCCCACCGCACGACGGTGACGGGAGGGCAGCGCGAAGGAGGCACAAGCCACGCTTAATTTCATTACACGGTGAAAGGGGATTTCACAGCAAACAATAAGCGCATTATGACTCCCCGACATTTCTGAGAAATTAGTTTCAGGCGATTGGCTCCGGCGCCATCACGCCCCGGACCCTCTCCAGTCTCTATCGGCGTTTGGTGTGATCAGGACACAAACAGCACTGGAAGGCGACAACTTGACGCGGAGTTGGAGCTTCAGTCGGCAGTGGTGGAGGTGGGTGGGAGGGTGGGGTGTGCGGGGGCAAAACTGACACTTTTGCCTCCGGTTACATTCTGGGGATGATGGTCGTTTTGTGCTGGTCAGCTGCGACCGGGGTCAGGGAGTCTGGCCTGACTGCTGCGTGTCCTGAGAGAGTGGCTGGACAGCTTCATGTCCTGAAACCTGAACATTCATCATGCTGATTCCCACCAATCGCACTGACACGTGTATTAATTGTGGAAGATGGAGAGTAATGGAAACTCAAGGCGAGACGATCAGACTGTGACCACGAAATCCAGCAAGATGCAAAATAAAAAGGTAAAACTGCACACACACATGCACACGCACACGCACGTACCTCTGAACCACTTGGAGTCGTGCTTGACGGTGCGCAGAGCGGGACTGTCCCCCAGGCTGCGATAGATCACCGCATCGATGGCCAGGAAGTCTGTCACCGTGGCTGTGAACAGATTCCCCTCTGACACACACAAACAGGGACACCGGTGAGACGCACACACCACAGGCGCCGCGGCAGTGAGGCGCGAGCGAGGCGCGATCATTTCTTCAGAAGTCCTGCTTTGTTAAAAAAGAAACCGACGTGACCATTAACTCAACCGCTGGAACATAATCGCAACATCGCCACAAAAAGTAAATAACGCAGCATTTTTTTTTTTACAGTTTGCTAATAAGAGATAAGGGCTCGGTGGCTGAAGCCTAATGGCTCCCCACGGCTGCGGCTGCAAAACGCTGATGATTTGATTATTAGTGGAGCGCTTAAACCTGATGAAGTAAACAATGGAGTCAAATAGAACTGAATGAAACTGATGAATCACAATAGCTCCGTTTTGTTTCGCGCGCCTGTGCTGCAATCAATGAGCAAAATCATCCTTTCACCGGGAAACAAGGTGCCTCATTTACTCCTCCGCCGGAGAACGAGGACCCAAACAAAAAAACACGGGTGCTTTACCTGCAAACAAAGCCACGTTGGCGTGTTTGGGGTCGTAGGGGCATCGCGCCATCCCACTGACTGTATCCCCCACCATCTCCAGGGTGTCTCCCTGTACAGGGAAAAACACACACACACACACACACACACAAAAAAAACACACACGCACAGATGCATACATCAATCAGGAAGGTCCAAACAATATAAATGCTTCTGCAGCAGCATGGTGAAAACAAGCCACAAGAGAATGGCAATTAGGGAGTGTTACCGTAAGTGCAAACTAATGATTCACTGGTGGCAATTAGGCACAGAGGCAACAACAAGAGAGTCACATTCTCATGCATAAATAAAACAAACACACACACGTACGCACACGCGCACAGGGTGACACCCACCCACATGAAGTCGCAGTTAATAATTCAAATCAATTTCACGGCTCATATTTACATGTACATCCTGCAAAATCTCTGCTTCCCTTTCAGTCAATTACACACGCGCGCGCGCACTGGAGAGGTATCCACGAGCAGTTATTTTAAGGATAACGCCGAGCTGGAGCTCTCTAATTCTGCTCCGCGGCTGAAAACAAAATAATTCATGGACGTCATTTCATTAAAAAGCGGCTATAAATAAAACAGGAGCTAGCATCACTAACTAGTCCCCAGAGGAACAGACTATCAGGCAGAGACAGGTGTGTGCCACGCCGTCGTGGAAGCGTCATTAGTCGCTGACAGATAATGGGCCAGGTACATCTCACTGTTGCTCCGTGTTTGAAACGTGAGACTGAAAATAACACTCATCTGAAACAAAAACAACACAAAGAAGGGAAGCTTTGATAGTGGAAGGATCGCGCCGCTCCCTAATTCCCTCTCCAACCCAACTGCCTCCGTTTCTCCTCTAATATCGCTGCAGAGCGATGTGAAATCAGCCGAGCCGGCGATTAATATTTATAGACACTCCCCCCCCCCCTCCTCCACGAGTCTGAGACTGTAGCCGTAATTGAGCAAGACAGGGATTGGCTGGGAGGTGGAGCGCGCTCGCGAGCAGCGTGACGGTGGGTTCAGGTGAGCTGCCTGCCTGACGGAGACAAACCTCCGGAGTCTGACAGATGGGGGGGAGGGGGGAAACTTTCAGAGAGCGCTGCGGCTAATTGTTTGAATCAGGCCGACCGACGCTCACACTTGTGGCTCCGACGTGTTGGTGGTCTTTTGAATCCAGCCTCCGCCGGGTGGAATTGCTTCTCTTTCTCTGGCGCTAGCCGAGCAAACAAGTCACGTCCCCGGCCCGACTCCCTGAACGCGCGCTGCTCTTCCTCCTCTCTTCCCCTTCTTTGTGCTCCTCTTGATTTCCCGTCTCTGACTCTCAATGATAACAAGCTCGGCAGACCACAATGTTTAACCACCGAGAAATAACAACTGTTGTACCTCCGGAGAACAAGGCAGTGGAACTGCCAGGCAGCAGGGAGGAGGAACAGCTGGGGAGGAAGTCGCCTCCGTCTCCAGCTCCAAACGACTTGTGAATTTCTATCTGAACAGATCTACCAAGTGTTGGATGGAAGCGGGATTTGTTGCCCCAAAAATGATGATTTATCTTTAGGAGCCACAACAAGCACTACACAGTGGAGTAGTTTTTAGTCCTTTACCCACAACTGTGGGACGATGCCAGTTGAACTTGGTTGAACACTTCTTGTGTGTGGTTGGGATGTAATTCTCTCTGTGTGAACCCCGTCTCTGCCTGCTGTCAGCTGGGATTGTCCAAAGTGTCTCTCTGGTGGTTAGTTTATCCAACACGCTGAATATGCCTCTAAGACACGCAGCAGACCCCCTCTTTAATCTTCAATCTGCTAAAATATCAAAGTGATGCTGAACTCCGGTGGAAACAGGCACTCACACAAAATCAGCAGCCTTCAAAATAAAAGCACTAGGCAAAGTTGTGAACTCGTCTCCCAGTGTTTTTGTCTAAAAATGTTTCATTCTAATTTCAGCAACATCAAACCAGTAGTGTAGGACATAAACGGATGTGTTGACAGTCAAAGTGCGTGTCTGGACCACTAGCAGGCTGTGTGGGCGCTGTGGAGCTGTAGTAGCAGGTGTTATCATTAGGGGTGGGGAGGGAGGGGGGGCTCACTTACAGTATAGTTGGCACACAGCGGGTTGAAGGCGTTGGTCCCACACAAAAACAGGCCCCCCTGTCTGCTGAGCAGCACCTTCATGAAGTTACGACACTCATCCTGCGGGAGGGAAAAGGGAGAGTTTATTATGCGGGGCGGGTAAAAGAGATGAAAGACAAAATGATGAAGCAAATAGAGAAAAAAAAATGGCACCAAAAAAAAGGAAAAAAAAGTGGGTTTGTTTTTCAGAGAGTGATTATCCGAACCGCTCTGTGAAATGAAGCTTTTCAGTTGTCTGATGTGTGGAATTATCTCACCATTAAAGCTGTCAATCATTTTGGTACAGTCTCAACGTTGCCTGCACGGACTTTAAGTGCCTACCCACATCATACGTGCACACACACACATCCCCACGTGTGCAGCAGCTGCTGATTGACGGGCCGTAATCCGAGCCAGCCTCAAGACGTTAAAACAAGCAACAGATTTCAGCTAATTTCTCCACCACAAGGCGTCAAACTCGGAGGACCTCGGCTAATGAGTGAAAACAGGGCCCTTTTCTGCTTGTGCACGTCTGCTTTGACTCGAGTCAGCGCCGCATAATGGCTGCGTTTGCTCGCCTAATGCTAATAAACGTTGGCGCAGCCGAGCTGCGACTTTGAAGCGTATTTCCTGTCACTAAAAAGGCGCAGTGTCAGATTGTTCACACGTGTAAGCTTCACCGTGCTCGCGCTGACCATAAAAGTCCGCTTTGAGCCGCGGCACGGCGCCGCCGTGACATCCCCTAAATCATTTATACTGCACTGCTCCATCACTTCCTGCTTTAATCATTCACTGCTCTTTCACTTAAACATTGAGTTTATTTGAGCATTTATCAAATTATCCTCTTAGTTTCTTCAGATGAACATTAATTTCCACTAATATCGCATCGCGTCGTATTTTGCCGTTCCGTCTTTACTTTGACTTATCCACTTAAAAATATTTGCATTAGTTTGAGCTATGGCCATTAATTTACAGGAAACAGTTCATTAATTACGATGATAAAATCGCAACAACAACTCACAAACATGCACATGCACTTTTTAATGATTAGCAACCTGTTGAGACTAATTTACAACACTAAATCTTGACATCGTGTTTACGTGTTGGTACCCATCTGTATATACTTTCATTTGATGAGGTATTACGGGCCACTTTGCAGTTCTATTCTGCTTCTAGCAACAGGAAGATAAAAGCAGGGCAAATCATTCACAAGCTCTCACACGGCCGTAAAAAAATATCACAAATATGAAAAAAAAACCTGAGTGTATGAAAGACAAAATGTACAGACTGAAAAACATACAATTCAGAAACAATAAGTAGAAAAAGGGGCACAGATTATTGACTAAATGGTCGCTGTTTTCATGGCTGCAGTGCTAAATGTTGTCGGCTTGTAACCACTTTAAAATGTAACACCACACCTTTCAACCAGAGCTGGGTTTCTCCCCTCGCTGCAGATCTGAGCTGCGAGCAGTTCAAAGGGAAACATTTCTTCCTCAGATCAAATCAAAGTTTTAGAGATTTCACAGCTTTTACAGCCTGAAGAGGTGATGGATGGATTTTAGCATGTTGCAAGGAAAAGTTAAAGGGGAGTCAGGGAGAAGTTGGAAAACTTAAAAGCCCCCTCAGATTGGATTGCGACCGAGAAGCAACACGACAATAGACACGCAGCGCGCCAAACAACGCAACAGTAAATCAGCGCACGGAGGAATTTCTCAGGGAGGATTATGTGAGAGTTCCTGTCGTGACCTTTGACTTTAGGAGCCAAAAGGTATCGACAGCAGTTTGCATTTGTGCTGCCGAGTCAGCCGCTTGTGAGTGAGAAGTGATGTACAGTAGATCACTGGTCGACAGCAGCCAGCAGCCCCCCTCCCCACAGTGCTGGCGTCCCCGCCAGGATGGCACCAGCTCCACACGACACACACACACACACACACACACACACACACACACACACACACACACACACACACACACACACACACACA
>JAUESF010000052.1:12184148-12195684 GCA_032274765.1 Malacoctenus tetranemus
CACACACACACACACACACACACACACACACACACACACACACACACACACACACACACACACACACACACAGGGTATCGGCCTTGTGCTGCTGGGACATCCAACCGATCTTTCCTCAGCCCGACGCCCACCTGAATTTTGTGAAGGTGCAGGACGTTGTCCCGGCTCACGGTGGTGGAACAAGTTTTAGATTGGTGGGTGTCGCTTAGCCCCTGTGGTCAATTTGTGTGTGTGTGTGAGTGAGTGTGTGAGCGATCGGTCGAATGACGAGGGACAATAATATACGGTCACACTGCGGCTCCTCTATTCAGGCAGGTGCCAGCAGGCCTGACCGATATCGGGCCCGCTGAGAACACGGCTGCAGGTGGAAAAGTGAAAGGAAAAGTGCAGCATGATTCAGAACCAGACTTTTGTGTTTGCATGTTCCCCCTGTGTGTGCAGGGGTCTCACCATTCACAACTGGCAACTCTAAATTGCCCACGGGCGATTGGAGACCGAGGTGATTTAGATTTTCTTCCCCAATATCAACCAGAAACTTTTCACTGAGGCAGTTTGATGCTGCCAACAAACAATAGGAAGCTTGTATAATTGAGTAAAGCAGAGTTAAAATAAAATACTCTTTTTTCAGCCTCATGAAAACTCAAAAGTTAAAACTCACAGTTTGTATGCTGCAATGGTGTTTCGTAAGTCTGTTTTTCACTCTGACTTTTGTATTATTTATCATTTTTACTCCCATTAATATTCATACAGCCCAATAAAATCCGGTTTTATATGATGAAACTTGTCACAAGGACGCGCGACGGCTCCTCTGTAAGAAAATAAAGTTTCCTCGTGCTTTATGAGGATCCTCTGGAAAATTTATTGTGAAATGCGGAGGGATCAGAGCTGCAGCGTGGATGAGGTGACGAACATGACAAAGGCGCTGATGACTGATTCTGCGGCTCCGCTGAGCCTCCGAGACAGCTTTGGTTCCCTTCCCTTGTTTTGGCTCAGTGTAACTGCTCCTCATCAGGGCTGTTTTGAGACGCAGCAGGCGGCTGTTTTCAGCCAAAGAGCTCGGAGACGCGACTCTCCGCGGCAACAAGTGGAAGATAGACGGTGTTAGGTGATAGATGGCCAACAGTGTGCGGCAAACAGCTTCTCAGGGGCCAGACACTTAACTCAGTACAGCTGGCCGAGACAAAACAAGGGCTGAAAGTGCAATTATTATTGGAATTGGATTAATCAAGTGGATGCAAGCAGAGCTGGGAGATTTTCGTTCTGCCTCCGCTGAATGTGCCAAAACGTTTCGTTTAAACCGAGAAAGAAAAAAAAAGACGCGCAGTCTCACCTCGTGTTTGCCCTTCATCCTGCAGATCCGGATGTCGTTCTTGTTTGACTCCCATGTTCTTTTCTACATGGTGAGAAAGAGAAAGCGCGATAAACGCCCCTGGTTCGCCAACAGTGATCTCCGCTCGCTTCTTAGAGGAAGATGATGCTTTGCAGCCAAGAAGTAATAATAAAAGGAAGTGAAACATTCACTTGGAGGGTTTTAAATGCTACGGGTTACGATCAGGAATGCACTTACCTTGCTGTAAAACATCTCATCTCCTGCAACGATGTCCAATTCCACGCGGAAAAGGTCATCTCTGAAGAGAGAGAGAGAGAGAGAGAGAGAGAGAGAGAGAGAGAGAGAGAGAGAGAGAGAGAGAGAGAGAGGATACAGTTAAACCAACACATCACTATCTGAAGCTTCTGGTGAGGCCCGATCGTGCTCCGAGCGGCCCTTGAATGCCACTTCCTGGGCAGCGGTGCAGATTACTGCTGGCTCAGGATTGCACATGTCAATGCAAAGCGATTGGCTGAAACTCAAAACACACATTCAACACAAACTGAGCACGAATACGTCTTTGGTGCAAAGCATGATTCTGTGAGGCCTTTTGTGCAATCTCCCACTACATACAGCTGCGTGCTGCATACATATTTGACACGTTTATTCACTTAAAATTGATCAGAGGGAAAAAGATTAGCTTGGCGTTGTCTACGATTTCTGCCGTAATATGTGAGGAATGGTACCCGGCTGCTTAATGATGTCTCGTATTTCCCCCCTTTGCCTCTTGCTTCCACTCATTAAACATGAGTCGCTGCATTGGATTTTCTGCTGGGCCCCTGAATTTGGCTTATCAGTCTCACTCAAAAGCCTGAAATTGAATTAATGGATGATTTAATCAAGCCCCTACACTGACGGGTTGCACAGCCCCCGCGCGCTGCCGACATGTGGTCCGAAAAACCCGTTGCATCATGCATGTATTCATGATCTTCCAAACACAGCTTTCTCCTAATCTGCTGATAACTCCTGCAGTAACCTTGGACGCTGCCGTGAAGCAGAAGAAGAAAAAAAAAAAGCCTCCTAAATGAGAGTCTGGATCGGCGGCTCGCAGCTGACGCCTGCATATTGATCAAGGCCCCTGTATCTGCCGGGATGGATCTGAAGTGTGGTCCTCGTCTGAGCTGATGGGGCCGCGCTCTGAATGGACTAATCTGTAAATCTGCCACAGCCATGAAAGTGCAGCCGCATCGATCCCGTCTCTGATCCCGTCCGCGCAGCGCCGCACGTTTTTGTTTCGCTTTCTCGTCTGGCAGATGTTGAGGTTGGGGGGGTGGGGTGGGGGGGGTTATGCTGTGAAACACCCCCCTCCCTCGAGTGCATCGTCGCACCACCTGAGAGTGTATTTTTTTTTTGTCTGACAGAGCGAGAGAGCCGCGAGAATGTGTGCTCGACGAGAGCACAGGTAGGGGCCAAGTGCCATCAGGTTACTCCTCTGCCGGATGAATAATTTATCTTTACTTCCTCTTGCTGCGTTAGAAGATTCCTGCCCTCGCTCCGCCTTGCAAACCGGGGGAAAATAGCTAAGTGGCGGAGAAGTGCAAAATCACCAAACACCGGGGCCCGGTGCACTCCTGCTTAACGGGTCAAAGTTTAAGCATCCTTAAAACAGTGGAGTGGGCCAGAGTGTGAGGCGTAATCCCATCCAGGCTGCTTCAGCGTTGTCTCAGCATTAACATAATGAATATCGCAACAGGCCTCCTAGTCGGAGAGGCTGGCAGCCGCTGCTGTTGCCTCCGATAGTGCAGAGGAGGGGGAATTATTCACGCCGCTGCTTCTCTCTGTGGCCCGCGCGCTTTTGTTTGTTTGTATTCATGTTGGTGAATTTATTGCATCGTGCATGTGGTGAAACTGGGGATTTAATTGAAAAATTACAACAACAAAAAAAAATGGCTCCATGTGAATTGTTAAATTGTTGAGTTATTTTGGTATTCTTTGAGCTTCAGGATATGTGCAGGGTTGTTTTTTTTTTTGAATTGCATGAACTGGTCAGCACATGATTCGGTCCGAAATGATACACGGATCCTCATGTTTGCTTTGTCTGACCTGGTGTTTGTGCACGACGTCCACCTGCCGGAGTCCTGAGGGCCGGTTTAATACAAAGTCAACACGGGCTCTGGAGGAGCCGTCGACATTTCCTACATTTCTCACTCGAACCAGCTGACGAACCCTCTCGTTCTGGCCCGCCAAACAATAACAAACTCGAGGTCAAGACCCCTCGAGCCTCAAAGTTTACTCAGATTACATTTCAGGACAAATTCTTTCCCTGCTGCCTGCAGCGGAGAAAGTGCAGAAGAAGTTGCCTCGTATGAAGGTCGTGGAGTGGAGGCTTTGCTCAGCCTGGGACCCCGAATCCTAATGCCAGTCAAATAATCGATAAACTCTAGTTATATATGCCACATTATGGATCATAAAATGTGTATTTGTAGGATTTAGATGCTTTTATCTGACTGTACAGCAGGTACAATGAAAATTAGTTTGGCAGCAAGCGTTTAGCAGCTGCAGCATCAACATAAATATAGATAATGATGTAATAAAGTCAAACAATTGTATACGTCTAAATGAAGGATCATGTAACTTTCGTAGGTGTGAACCAGGTAGTGTCTAATTTAAACACATTTGATAAATCCAAACACCTGAGCACCAGGACTACTTTACTCCTGGGATGAATCTAATTGCAACAGAGATAAACAGTCAATGTGTTTTGATCTATTTTTGGATGCTTTCGTAAAAAAACAAACGGTGAAATTTGCCATCACCTTGTTCAAGCTAATTTGCTTCAGTACCGAAGCGATGAAAAAACTCGAGCCTTTACAAAAGTTGGCTGCACCCTGTTGTAGTGAGATTAGCAGACGTAGCTCGGCGCCGAACCGACACCTGCAGCTGTGCTGGTTGTGCACCAGATCCACACAGTGAAGGTGAGGCGGTGAAAAGATGGTGAAAGTTGCAGCACCTTCTGAGAGCTGAAGGGCTTTTTCACAACAGCTTCAAAACAAAACGCTGAAGCAAACTGTTTTTATGATTTTGTGACAAAATTTAGGGTTGTTTGTCGCAGGCAAGATATTGCATGTAAACTGAATATATTGGTGCTTCCTGGCGCCGGGCCCTCTGTCTCACTCTGTCACAAGCTGAATATTTTTCAGTTGTTTTGACTGGGCGTCATAAATCCAAATTCAACCGTTCCGGGTGCTCGTGTGGGTGTTGCGTCCCCCCCCCCCCAAAACTTTGACTCGGGCACCGTGCTGAACTTTCCCTCAGCAGGACCGGCAGCTGTAACTCTGGAGCTGGCGGCTCTCTGCCACTTCTGGCCGTCTCCCCCGTCCGTCTGCGCCGAGGCGTTTGACCCGACCGCGACCACTCCGAGGACTCCGCTGACCTCCGAGTTCAGCGACTCCGAGCTAATGGAGTCCAACCTGGTGATGAGTCAGCGCTGCTCTCCTCCGGAGCTCACCCGACATCGTGAACAAAATCACGTCTAATCCAGTTATGAGCGTTCACAAAAAGGAAAAAAAAAAAGGAGTGGCGTTCCTTCACTCATATTGTCAGCTGGTCATCACTCTGCGGTGGGTTTGTATTTGTGTGGATTATCCCCTTTTTGGATGTGACGGCGAGCCGGAGACCACGGGAACCACAGCTGCTCACCTAAACGGCAATGAAACGGGGCTTAGCGCGGCAATGCGCTTACTGCACCTGTCACCAGCCAAACACGCAGTTTACTTTCGTGGAGAAAGGATGGAGGGAGGACGGAAGGGAGGGAGGGAGGGAGGGAGGGGGAGCTGCTCTCAGCGGGCGCTCGGGGCCGGGATTTAGCCGCGCTTGCAGTCTGAGGAGCAGCTATGCTAATGGTGACAGGATTCTGAGGATGAGTGTGGCGTCTTATCAGGCCGTCCCCTCTCCGGGAGCGCTTGGCAGCCATACCTGCCACCACAGGTACATATTTATACCCCGTATATTTTAAAATGCCCACCCCACTCCCCCCTCGCTCGGCTGTCTGAGAAGCTCACGCATGGATTCGCGCATGGATTCGTTTTTTTCTTGGAGACACACTGACAAGCAGCCACAAACACTGTTAGCCACTTAGACGAAATAGAGTTGCAACTTTCTGTCTCATCTCTTGCAGCCCCTCCTCCTCCTCCTCCTTCTCCTCTCTGGCTGTTCTGCCTGTCAGTCTCGTGTTTGATTATCATCCGGTTGGCTGAGACATTCGTATCAAATTACCCCTCCGACTCAGTAAAATTTCCCTCTGCTGTAAATTGAAATGAACCTTTTTTTTTGGGGAGGGGGGTTCATGATCTTGGTTATATATTTTCAAGCCGACCTTCAGACTACAGTAGCTCCAGTTGTCTGTGGGCAGTTTTATTATCGAGCCGCGTGCACGCGCGTGTGTGCGCGACAGAAATGTCTGGAAGCGCGTTGCACGGTCTGATATATTTACTACCAGGTCTCGGCGGTGAGGTTGGAGCAGCTGGAGGCTGGGGGGGGGCGGGGGGGTGGGGGGCTGGGTCACTTCCTGCACCTTAGTGGCGTCTCCTATTGAAAAACCACTTCTTTCAGACTTCCACTAAAGCAAATAACCAGGCCCATATGTTGAAACGAACTGTGTCCCTTTTTTTTTGGCATGTTTCAAGCTAAATTAATTTTTGGACAACACGTGTAGTAAATCTCCGCGTGCATGTTTCCCGTTAGCTCCGAGCGCTGTCGGGTCGGCTCCTGAGTGTCTCCGGGGAGCAGAGGGATGAAGCTTTACAGCCAAGACCGTCCTCGCCTGACCACCGGGGCTACTGTCTGTCCGGGATCAGCGCGTTCGCCAGACCGACGCGCATATGGAGAGCATCATCGCGCCGGGGCCAAGCTGGAGCGCAGCGCGACTTGACATTTGTGGGGACAAAATATCGGCATGCTGCGACACGTTTCTCCAAAATGTGAGGAAAAAGGAAAAGAAGAGACCCCGTCGCACGCCTCGGCAGCGGGCGACTCCCACTGAAGGGCTTTTCAAAAGCCATTTTATCAACTATCTGGTCTGAATGACACTTTATGAAACATTTGACGAGCTTGTTATACATTTATAACACGGTCTGCAACCCCTGGAGTTGTAACATTTAAAGGTCACGTACACGCTCGCAGCTCCGCGGTTATTTTTTCCACATGACTGTGAAAAATAAAAAACAGCTGCGTCAGTCTGCAGGGCCTCAAAATATGCGAGACTGAGTTTATCACTTCTGATTTAATTTATTTATGAAATTAGCCGCGTTCAGTCCAGGATTAATTAAAATCAACACGCCGGCCGAAGGGAGACGTCGGCAATATGCAAAACCAAGGGTCATGAAACGAAGCGGGCGCCACGATGACCGGCGGCAAATTCCTACTTCTTTATTATCTGCCGGTAATTTTTTTTGCTTCCAGATTTGTTTTGGCCAGCAAAACATTGACAGTGAATTTCTGTGCGTTTAGCTGCAAACAAACTTTTTCCTGAAACTTGTTTTTTTTAAGGAGAAGAGAAACACGGTTCGAGTTGAGCGCAAGATTTGGATCAATGCCCAAAAACGTTGAACGAATATATTTTGGGTATGATACTGAATATTGTGGTAAATATTCACATTTTCCAATGTTTGACTCGGATTTTCTTGTGTTGGTAAACCGTGATTTATATTTAATTTATGAGAAATGAAGGAAGAATGTTTTTGGCCAGCAAAGCTGCATTATTGACAGTGATCGATAAAAACACAGATGCAGTCCCGGACCGGCATTACGACTTGACCCGACCTGAACCGACCAAAACTGACTGCAGGCCTACTTGTTATTGCACCGATCTTTCACCACATTGCATCCTGTGCTGCACACAACAGGTGTTCAGCAGACGAGCTCCTGTTGTCTCCCACGCTCACCAGTGATGAACGCAACACCCCTGCAGTGGCTGTGTGTGCACTCCGGCCATTTAAACCAAGAAGTACTGCACTACCTAACAGATAGAATAGTCGAGGGAACTCATTGCCGTGTGCAGAGCGTCCACTGGCTGCGTGTGTTTCTTTACCTGGCCCCGATGTAAAGCGTCCGGTTGACTTGGAGAATCCTCTGGATGTGCAGCGGCTCCTGTCTCAGCCACGTCCTGTGAGGTCGGCCCAAAAACACGGGATACCTTCTCGCCACTGTCGACGAAAAAAAAGGGACAGAAAAACACGATGAGAACTATGTTTGACAAAAAAAAAAAGCTCAAAGGTGTTTTTGTGGTAGTTTGTTTTGACACTTCAGAGGCAGAAATGCTTTTTTCAAGGTGAAGTTCAGGCGCATTTGAGATCTGCATTTGAGAGCGCCGCATTAGGCACACTGCGACACGGCAGGGAGCGCGAACGAAGAGACGGCAACAAAAAAAAGCCCACATTATCTGAACTACACCTCGGATGCCATCACATTCGCAAGCGCCGTCGACTGATTGAGCGTCACTTTTGATGAACTCAGATTTGCATGCTGCTTTCGGTTGACAAGTTTTTTTCTGTTTTTTTGCGACGCACGTTCTGCCAACCGATTCAGATAATTCAAAGGAAGGAGGCACAGACGTCGAGACGGTGAAACAAAATGTTGCTTGTTTTCAGAGGCCGTCGTGAAAAGAGGAACCTTCAGGGAGGAAAGAAAGTCAGACGGAAAATGGCTGAAAACTCCTGAGTGACTTTTGATCTTGTGGAGAATGCACAGAAAAAGAAAAAAAATATGAAAAAGAGATGCTAGAAAAACACCTCCATATAAGTAAGATGAATAGTTATGTGTGGCTATTTGTTTTTGACCTTGACTTGACATGAAAATCGCATTTTGTACCGCCTGGTTTGCCCTCTCCTCTGCCGTCGTTACTTCTTTATTCCAGCTTCTTTCTGACTCCTTCTCTGTTGGTTACCATGTGTCACATTCGCTCCTTCTTGCCTCAGTATTTATCTGCACGTCTTCTCAGGTGAGCGCCTTCCATAACTTATACCTGCTGTGAACCACAGCTGCAGAGGCTGAATACTGCTGCTCTGGTGTAACTTTCAGTAGCTTGACAGCCCCCCCGCCCCCCCGCCCCCCCCAGTTTGGTAAGGATATGTGGACGGCTCCAGACTTAGCTGGAAAACCATCAATCGATATTATTGAACTCAAATCAATCACGGCCCGGGCTGAGCCGGAGCCTGCAGAGCTGATGTGGAGACGCAAAGTCTGAGTGTTTGAAGGGGCTGCGTCTCTAGAGGGTCCGGCCTGTGTGAAAGACTTGAATGCAGGAGGTCCCCGCCACCCCCCACCCACCCACCCCCTATTTCTTTTTTCACTCCGGTCACATGCCTGAGTGCGACCCAGCACCTCCTGACCTGGACACCAGTCAACAGCCTTCGTGTGAGAGCCCGTCTGACCTCTCGCAGCCCACACCGTGACCCCCAAACCCCTCCGTGCCCACCCCCCCACCCCCAACAGTTCACCAGTGCGTGTTTGGCTGCAGTCCAGCGACTTCACACATCACAGTGGGGACGGGTGTTGGGGAGGGAAGGCTACAGGGCGACGAGAGTCAGGAGGTCGTTACCTTCACTTGGGATGAAGTTGAGGGGCCCCGGCTCCTCTGGGAACGCCGGGCTCGCCGTCCGGAGCAGCAGGCACAGCAGGAAGAAGGAGGGAGGGGCCACGGCCGCCATGGCAACACAACGGTGGAGTCTGTGTGAAGACATCAAAAAGGAAAAAGAAAAAGGAGTGAGTGGAGTGAGCTGCTGTTCATCAGCAGACCAAGACGCAAACACTCAGTCAATCACAGAGGAGGAAACTGACAGAGGAGCTGCTTCTCCACACCGACAGCCCCCGCGTGTGCGTCTCGCTCCCACAGCACGGCTGCCTTTCTGCCCCGATGTGAGGACTGATAAATAGCCGCCTGGCGCGAGGGATTAAGTCATCCACTGCGGGGAGAAGCGTCCAGTCAGCTCCCAATGCAGCCCGATCACAGTGGCATGACCACATCAAACACCGGCACCACGATGCCACTTCTAAAAGCCATGACAAAGAGACATCAGAGCGGACGCGATGATGACATCTCGGGCAAGACAGAGGACACAGAGGTATGTCCTATAGGCACTTTGAATTGAGCCAAATCTCTATAGACACAGAGTGCGTGTGAGGCACGATAATGCTCCAGACTTCAAGCCCGGTCCAGGGTATGAAAGGGACTGAGGAAGGCAGAGGAAGGCTGGTTTACTCAAATTAAATGCTTCCCAGCGACACAAATCACCTCTGAGCCCTCCGAGATACACTGATGGCGTTTTCCACGGTGTGGTAACGGGCGCGCGCGGGCCGGGGAGGTAATCCACGTGGAAATACAAATGATACCCAAACGAAGTTATGCCGCACAATCTATCTGGAAGAAAACCGACTGCCGGCGTTTCTGCCGGGGTGGAGAGAAGGAAAAGACTCGAGAAGCCGTCGGCGCCGCCATCGACTTCAGCCACAAAACCTCAGACGGCGGCGACAGGCTGGCCGCCACCTCTGCGCTCGCAGGCGGAGCGCACGTGTGACTCAATCTGTTCAAGCTGTTTCCTACAGACTCTTTTATGAAGTTGTTATTGTCTCGAGCGCAGACTCATCTCTCATCATCCATCAGCCGTTCCCACTCCAGACTTGCCTGGTATGAAATCAGACACACGCACATGCAGCAAACTGCGGTTCACCTGCACCCCCACACTCATCTCGTTGAGTAATTTGCCTTGGAAATGGAGCAGAGAGGGCCTCCATCCTCACCACTGCAACACGCTAAACCTTTCCTTTTCTTTTTTTTTAATCCACCGTCATGCACAACTGCTACAGCTCAAATTTGAATAGATGAGGTCAGGTTTCTATGCAAAACGTCTTTGCATTTTACTGCGGTTCTGAACGCATCACAGGTAACTCAAGGCGGAAAACAAACACTGATTGTAGCGTCATGTGCTCTTTGTTTTTCTGTTGATATTCTGTCAGCTCATCTTTCTAATCGCGGATCAATTTGAATTTCAGTGTGGGACGATCAAAGTGTTCATCTCTCCGTCTGTTGTTGTCTGCTCCATCTTTAAATAAAACATGTTCGATATGATTAAAGTAGTTTCAACAGCTAAAGCTAATGAATCATATTCTTGTGACAAAAGTGTGAGTTTAACAATAATTGTTTTTTCAGCTTCACATCTTATTCAAATCACTGTCGCAGCCAAACTCCCCAAAAATAATATTCTGGCAAAATAAACGAAAGTTGGTTGATGCTTTTTCTCATGAATAAAAAACAACAAAAAAGCACCAGTGAAGAAAAGTGACGCTGTACCACAGCAGTGGTTCTTCGCATGTTTTCTCCTGGAGACCCTCCAACAACATTGTGCAACATCTTTTTTGCAAATATATTGCAGTGAAGACAAACACTAGTGGACACACAAGCGCTCACTCGAATTCAAACACAGGAGCCTTCGAAATTAAACAAATGTGGACGTTTTCTATTCTGCTGAGTCTGAAAAGAAGAGTCAGGTTTACTGAACCCTCTTGGAACAGATGAAGCATCTAGTACATATTTCATCTCCAGTGCCCAGATTAGGAACTAGCGATGTAAAGACTCAGTAGTTCCACTGATGGGGTAACGAGCAGTCATTTTCAGCCTCTCCCTCTCACGTGCTCTCTCTCTTCCCCCGAAGGAGACAAACAGCCATTGTGCAGCCCAACTCTTTAATGGAGTCTGAGACGCAACCTTATCAGGACACATCAGCTTTATGGGACATTTCTGAAATTCCCCGCGCTGACATCAGAATAAAAGTGGGAGGCATGCTAATTACTCAACACCCACAAGCAAAATTGCAAGAGGTGAAGGGGAAAGAGTCACGGAGAGAAGAAAGGAGGTCACAGGGTGAGAGAGAGAGAGAGAGAGAGAGAGAGAGAGAGAGAGAGAGAGAGAGAGAGAGAATAAGAAACCAGAAAGTGAGAAGTCAGGGAGCCTGTAGATCCAGTCACAGATTCTATTGTTTCTGCTATTAATAATGTATGAATAAATGTCAGGCAGCATGCATTTGATTAGTATAATTAGACACCCTGGGCTATACAATTTCATGGGACAGCAGAATAAGTAGATACAAAAGTGTTAAACAAAGTGTGTGTGTGTGTGTGTGTGTGTGTGTGTGTGTGTGTGTGTGTGTGTGTGTGTGTGTGTGTGTGTGTGTG
>JAUESF010000052.1:12204017-12216436 GCA_032274765.1 Malacoctenus tetranemus
TGTGTGTGTGTGTGTGTGTGTGTGTGTGTGTGTGTGTGTGTGTGTGTGTGTGTGTGTGTGTGTGTGTGTTGGGGTGGATTCATCCCTCCCTGTTGCTTTGGATGTCTCACATCATGCAGTGTACAGACACACAAACAAACTTACACACAGTGGTGTCACTCAACAGACGCTTCCAGTTGACAAGTGTGCGCGCGAGGCTGCTGCGAACAAAGACGGATGCCTGCATGTATGCTGAGCGATAGATCCAAACTCAAAAACAAACAAACAGAAATAAACACACACATATACACTTTTATTGCAGTGCGGGCAAAACTCCCAGACCTGGCTGTGTGCGAGTTTGATCCCTCTCACCGTGTCTGAGGAGCATGTTAATCAGCGAGGAGGAGGCTGCCAGCTCAGCCATATATGTCTCTATCTTTCTTTCTCCCACTCCCTGCGTCTGTCTCGCTGCTTCTATCTGCATCCATTCTTCCCAATCTGTCTTCGCTCATGTCAAACCTCCACCTCCTTGTAGTTATCTCGCATTCCTCTCCTCCTCCTCCTCCTCCTCCTCCTGTTCTTGCTCCGGCTCTCATCCCATCACAACAAATCTTGTCCGTCTTTTTTTTTCTGCTCCTACATTTTAATGCATCTCCACCCGTGTGTTAGACTGATGGGATTCAACCCACTAAAGAGCCGTTGGTTTATTTAGAGGGGGCTCGGTTAGGACGGCTCACTTTTTACCCACCCGCCTGACATTTTAGTGCCCTCCTCTTTCTGCCGTCAGCCTCCAGTCCTCTCCGACTGCCTCAGCTCTGGGATCTGTTTGTGGCAGGCGTTTAGAGTGGATTTGGTTCTGGTGACTTGGATCACGCCAGGCGGCTGTATAGGACGCTGGATGCGTTTCACAGAGCCGAGTTCTTTAGGAGCGAGATGCGAGAGCTGAAGGCCACGCGGAGGGGAAAGCGAGAGGAGCGGCGGCGCGGGCTGCCGGCGTCGTGCGGGGAGAGATATCGCGGCCGCGGGTTTTTAACGGAGAGACGGCTCCTAAGGAGATTTCAACTCGAGCACTCGGTTATAAGTCGGGAGGCAGGGAAGGGCGAGGGGAGGTGGTCATCATGGCGCACACACTGATGAGTGGAGTGGGGTGGGAGGGAAGGGGGGGATTAGGAGCAGAGAACATGAAGAAGAGCTCTCAGTGCAGTCAATTCAGAGAGAAGAGCGAGTCCATCCCACGGTTCCACGTGTGAGGAGCGCGAGCACAAAAAAGGGCCCATTAGCTTTATTAAACAATGGAGCGAGGAGGAAAAATTAAAGAGACGTTACTTCCTTGACCTGAATGACCCAGGCAGGCGGTCAATGGAACATGTGTCACGCTTGAAAGCCCCTTTTCTCTATTAACCACACACGGCTGGCAGGCCTGGCCTCCATTCGCGGCGCGCCACTTAAAATGAATGCACTCGCATGACACACTTCACAGATAAGATCTCAATGGGGGCTTTTCTCTGCGCCGTCACCCAGACACACGCGCGCCTATTTACATAAAGCAGTCTGCAGCCCCCCCCTCCCACACACACACACACACACACACACACACACACCTCCTTGTCAGGGGACAATCACGGCGAGGTTTCGACAAATTCATTTACTACCTGACGTCTTATGGAGCGGATAGAATCAATAAAAGCCATTTCCTTTGGAAGTCGATGGCTCCTGCTTTGGTTGTCAGGTTAATTCAGTGGGACCAGAAAAAAAAAGTAAGCAGGAAAGAAAAAAAAAAAAAGAGAGAAATCGTTGGTGAGCTCACGCTAACGTGACAAATATCAGCAGAGCGTTTAACATTTACCATCGGAGCGGCCCGGGTAGAGGCGCGCGGGCCGCGCTGGTCGCATCGATCGAGGAGGTCGGAGTGCAGCGCGTGTTCCGCGAGACGCGAGGTTGAAAGGCCGCACGGTGCAGCTATTCTCCCCGTGTTACCTGTCATGAAGTCAGCGGAGAGGAATGAAGCAGCTCATCTGGGCTTTTTGAATCCCGCGTAAGAGAAAGGAAAAAAAAAAAAACAGGAATCCAACACACAGCTCCATCAGACCCCTCCATCATCCCCCCCCCATTAAAGTAGGGGTCTGCTACACAGATTCTTTGTGCTCCTTCCACTCAGGCAGACTGGTAGCTACAGACGCTGATTTGTTCCCTGAATAACGGGGTAAGTGGCTCAGGCAATGATTGGTCTTTCCCCGAGACTTAAGCAACACGGCAGAATGCAGGCGAGCCCCCCTGCTGCCTTTGTTGACAGGGACCGCCACTCACAATCACAGAGAGGACAAACACCAAGATGCGGAAGCAATTTGACTGGATTGGTTTCACCAGTAATTTTTCTCCCTTTATTATGCTGAAATCTCTCGATAAAAAGTGGATACAATGGCGCGTGAAGGAAAAAGTCCTTAGAAATAGTCCCGGAGCCAAAATGAGGGCATTTCCAAAAATTAAAATACAAACAGAAAAGTGCTTTTTTTCAATAGATACTTAATTCCTTTGAAATGGATTCAATAATTTCTATCTTTCTCTTCATTTTCTTCTGCTTCAGTCTTAGCAGAGACGCTCAGGCTTGCCTCTTCATTGAGCTCGTTCAGGGGGAGCCTTAAGGCACTCCCAGGCCAGCCTGGTGGGTTCAAGCACCCCGCTGCACTTCACCTGTCCAAAAAAGGACATTTGAGGTCAATTTCTAACTAAAGTGTCATTCGGTGCATCTCTCAGTCAGTCCTGCTCTAGACTGGCGATGCGTCCAGCGTGTTTCCTGCCTTTGTGCAACGAAAGCTGAAGTGCAAAAGCAGCGCAGACGGAAGACTGGATGTTATGAGTCAGATTAAACTGACAAAACAATCAACTTTTCACTGATGGTCGAATTTTAGGAGAAACGTCGACATCCGATGAAGGAATCTGCGTTTGTGCAGTTTCTCTAAAACTGACTTGTGCTACTTCTGCTGAAGTTTTCATCTTTTTTGAGAGTGACTGTACAGCCGGGAAAAAAAATGTAAATATGATGCGTGTAGGTGGACATACTCGAAGCTGGAGTACAGTGGCAAAACTCCTCCAAAAAAAAAGACCCACAACAACAACAACAGCATGGCCTGAGGCTGCGCTGCCTTCTGGACTCTGGTAGAACGGAAATTTCCTCCTCACCGAGGCTGCCTGGGTGTTGGGCTGCGATGGGGAGGTCCTCACTCTTTGATTCTGACTGACAGAAATGCAAGGAGGTATTCTTGTCATGGTTTATTTGTGAAGCAAAAAAAAATAAAAATACAGTCGCGTTAGTGTTTTCAAAAAGCACCGTTTAAGCAGCTTGCCGGCCCACTCAGACAGCGCAGCCTAAAACCGGGCCAAAACAAAAGCCTCCCAGTGGGAGCCGAGTGAATGGAGACTCCGCTTCGCATTGTTTCAGCCGGAGGAGTCGGCTGCGCACAAAACAGCCCCCTGCATATATGACATGTACATTAAAATGATGAACATATTGGCTAATTTTTGGCTGGTTGCTGAGCAGCAGGGAGCAGCAGCTGGCCGTGTTTACGTTTGTGTACGTTCTTGCTGCATCAGCCACATGAGGGAAACGGTAACGCTGCATTTACTTACGCAGCACACACACACACAGACACACACACAGACATTCACACACTAATGGCAAAGGCTGCCTTAAAAGGAGGGGGCTTGCAAACCTCTTCGGTACGACTCAGGTTCAGTGTCTCGGCCCTGAAACACTTGGACACATAATTTGGGGATTGAACGAGCAACTTTGGGACTGAAAGGAAACGCTCTCCACCAGCTGAGCCACAGACACTCTCGTTGGAGTTCAAAAGGTTTCGTTTATTCGCGGGCAAACTGTACCGGCGCCTGCTCGCTGTTTTGCCTCGTTTCACCGACCGGTCGCATGCGTGGAAACACAATTCAAACACATTTTAGTTTAGGTCTGGATGGAGTTTAGTCAGACGTGACAAAATGCACTTAGTGTATTGGTGTGATGTTGTTTTTAACCACATCTGACCTCCAAAAAAACTGCTTGAAATAAAACAACACAAAGCAGTTTATTATATTGGATTTTTGCCAATCTCCACCAGGCTTATATCGCACCCCCCCCCCTCCCTTGGAGGGCTGCCGATGTTGATACTGAGATCTGCACTGATTTGCTTCCTGCTTGCAGAGTCAGAGGATTGGTTTCACAGCCTCGCCCCTCGTCTACATCTCAGACCTACTTGTACAGTCTGAAACATCCAGACCAACCAGGTCCTCAGGACGAGCTTCACTCGGTGTTCCCAGAGCCGGAGGCAAGAAACCAGGTGAAGCAGCCTTCAGTTACGACGCTCCTCACCTGTGCAACAAGCTTCCTGAACACCTGAGGATCGCTGACTCGCTCAGTTCCACCAAGGCAGGCCTCAAAGCAGCAACATTTACTCAGGCTTTCCATCACAAGCATCATTTCTGCTTTAGTCTAACAAACTCTTTCCGTTTTTCGTCTGTTTCTACATCCTTTCCTTTTGCTTTGTTTCACATTCACAACTTTCTGGGTCTAGACTTCACAGAGCACCGATCGCAGGAAGAGGATTCGCCAGAGTCTGATAAGTGAGAACTTTACTGCGCTGAATCGCGAGACCTCATATACAATATGATAAGTCGCCGGTTCAGTGTTTTATTAAACCTCGAGACCTTACGGCCTTTTAGGTTCAATTGAGGTGAAGCACAACCAACCTTTGCTGAAGTCTGAATCGTAATCGTGACAATAATCTCGGATTATATGTAAATCTCCCAGGAAAAGGGGAAATGGCCCCGGATCAGAAAAGAGACCCAGAGGGAGAGACTGACAGTATACATTTGCAATAAGTGCAGCCGAGATAATGTGACTTATTTGTCGGCCTTATTTTAAAAAAGCTTTCACTTCTTCCAATTTCCTTTTTCTCATAGCTGGATTTTTACTTTCACCGTCTTTCTTTTGTTGCTTTGTTTTTGTGTGATTCTGTTCCACACCATTGTCTGTAAATTAGTGTCTGAATAACTCACACACAAAAAAAAATTGAGTCTCCTCCAACATGAATTTAACTTGGATGACACTAACGCAAAGTACAATATGTGCACCTGGTATTCACACCCATTGGTCACGTTTTTTCTTTTAGCCAGCCAAAAAAACACCCTCACATTGGTCAGCAGCCTGTTACATCAGCAGAAATGTCCATGACAAGTCCGTGCCAGGATTTCATTTTCAATACAGAATCAGCCAGCTCAAAGGAGAGTCAATAATGTTGTGCATCCCTGGAAAAACACTGAACACAGAGTGAGAAGTACAACAAAGATTTTGGCACATGTGAAAATAAAGAGCATGTGCCGTTCTGTCAGTTCACATGGCAATTAGAAGTGAAGCTATGCTCGGGGCCTGGATTGATCCGACAACAACAACAACCTGCCTGTTATTGACAGATCTCTGTGGTTTCACTGCAGCACAGATGCCCAGAGGCCACTTTGTTGGGCCCCAGCGCTCTCTCTTTCTCTCCCTCCCTCCATCTCTCTCTCTCCCTCCCTCCATCTATCTCTCTCTCTCTTTCCCTCTCTCTGTGTCTCTCTCCCAGTTCCTCTTTGTGTGAGAAACAACACTATTCAATATTGCCTCACCAGTATCAGGCTTGGTTTCACTATCAACAAAGAAATCCAGCCTCGGAGCATCAAGGCTGTTATTATTTAATTTAACCACTGGCAAAACAGTTTGATCAAAACCCGTCTTGCCTGTGGAAACGCGGGTTCGACGCCAATTGCTTGACATTAATTCAATGCAAAATCTGAACATACCTTTATTGCATTGAGACGATATGCAAATAGGGACCCTGGCAACAACACGCAGCGCTATTCAGTGAGGATCATCTCTTAAAATACATCTCTGACTTAATCTACTTATAATCAATGATAATAGCAGCTAAAAGTATCGCAGCCAAACACTATGTTTAGAGTTGTTAGGCCGACAGCTCTGAGGACGGGAACAACAGTGGGCTGGACGGTCCCAGAGTAAAGCCCCACTCCTACTGGATGATGTGCAGAGGAGGAAACCTTTCCTACAAGCCAGCGTGCACTTTAAAAAAAAGAATGGGATGCGATCTCTCCGTCTCGAAATGATGTACGTGACCAAAAACATGCCACATTAACTTGTTAAATGTCAATGTATAGCAGCCCTGGCATTGTAAATCTGTGAGGATGCTGATGTTATTACTTTGCTTGAAGCTCTCTGTTGCCTCAGTGCACTGTCACTGACTTGCATGCATGGCTACAGGCTGTTGGGAGCTAAAATGTCAGTGATGATCCCTCACGGCGCAGGAAATCAGATGTATGCAGGAAAAAAAATAGGGCGAGGAGCTTCACACTTTGCTTTTGTTTTCTCTCGCAAAGAAGTTTAGTAGTTATGAGTCTAAAATCTGAGAGTTGTTAAGAGTGGCAAAGTCTGGCTTCCTCTTTGCCACGCTGCCATCAGTGGAGGCTGTACGGTTCAGCTCTGACTGATGTGCGTATCTGCGATGTCAGACGACAACTTCCAGCGCTTCAGAGCAGCGCTGCAGTCAGCGATGATGAACTGTGGCATACAGCAGCTCTCTTCACACAGGATTCAAGTCAGTTTGAGCCAAACATTCTCCATCTGCAGCCAACATGTTCATGAGAAGAAGAAGAAAAAGCAGAAAGCTGAAGGACAGCCGTCAAAGTCTGAAAAGCCTCATTGAAAGGCGAGAAAAAAAGGAAAGGGGAGAGGCAGAACTGATATCCAAGAGACGAGTGTGGGAGAGAAAAAGTGAAAAGGAGGAGAGTGCAGGCCAAACAAAGACGGAGGGGAGAGGGAAGCTACGCGAGGAGAGAGAAGAAGTGCATAAATGAATTTCAGTCGGAGTGAGATGACACGGCGAGATAAAAAAAAAAAAAAACGAGGGCAGGATTGAAATGGCTGGAGACAAATGGGAGATAGTGTGAAGGCTGCCGCCTCGCCACTGGTTGCTGAAGCGCCGCGCTGCCTCGCTGAAACAGTTTGGCTCGTGACAAGATAAGGACAGCCATCACAACCTCAGCCTCCATTTTTCACTCATCTCTAGAGGAGGCTGAATGACATTTACAAAACAGGTTACCCCCCCGCCCCTCCCCATACACACCCACACACACACCCACACCCACACCCACACACATACACACACCCCATCCGATCTCTTATCTTATGTCTGTGTGCTAGTTTGGAAGAAAAAACACATCACACGTGGACCAGATCTCACACCATCGCAGAGGCAAAAAACAAACAGCTATTAGCATAACATTAAAATAAGCACTGCAAACGACACAGCTCATGAGCTCCTAAATGAGACCTCTGGCAATATGAATGCGGGCCCAGTTCACTGCTTTCCCTCTCTTATCTTATATCACAGATTTCTACCACAGCAGGGAGGAAGGAGCCGTTTCCTGCTATACGTCGGAGCCTCGGTGAGCCTCTGAAAAGGCTGCCGAGTGCTAATCAGAAGGAATCGTGCTGCAGGAAATCTGTCGGCGAGAAAAACCAGTGAGGGACAAAAGCCCGACGGAGGCATCAACCATGGTTTGAATAATCCAACACCCCCCTTCTATGGATATTCATTAACCTCAACATCCACCTCTTGCTGTTCTCCCAATTATTTCACCCCTGCGCGTTTCCCTCTCTTTATGCTTTTTCGCTCCTGCTTTTACAGTAAAGCCCCGCCGTGTCCCTCAATGCCAGCGGGCGCTATGGCAACAACACACCGACTCCTGCAGAGTCTCGGTTGAAAACGGGGAATCAACATGTACGCACGCGCCCTGCTCGATATTATGCATATGTATGACTTTACACCTTTCTATTCGGAGACGCCGCTCAGGAAGTTCCGCTGCACTTGCGCGCGCGACGTCTGTGTGAACCGACTGTAAAACAAACAGCTCATTAGCGCGATCCGCCCCGGCATCAGCTGAAACAATGGGGACGGGAACTGGCAGGTTTGCAGCCAGAAAATTTTAAATGTTTATCGAGACGATGCGTTCTGCAAAGATGAACGTCTATCAGTTTAGCAGCTATAAGTTGTTGAGGAACTGTTTACACCTCCATGGATAAATAAACCATTGCGGCGCGTTGTGGATTTGTGAAATATTCCAGTCAGGCTACGGTTCACTAATGAGCACACAGTGAACATACACTCAGTCGCTCCTGCATCAGGTGCACTTGTAAAACCTAACGTGGTGCAGCGCAAAAAGCTCTCGGTTCAATTTTTGTTGACACAGTCCAAAGATGATTTTTATTTTTTGACTTTTATCATCCTCTCTGAGGCTTTTTAGGTGGTTGTGCTGCACTAGATTGTATCTTACTGAGAGGTGTCTTCTAATATTCAGCTTCTTCTATGTTTACCCGGGCCGCTGAAATATTAGAAAGAGAAGACCGCAAAGCAAATCTAGAAATTAGAGTGGATAATCAACCCAACAATCTCTTTGATAATCAGAACATTGTTGTTTTAATTAGGATTTCTGGCAGATCTGCTGAATTGGATCAAATCAAACAACTTGACTCAAAGTGTCAGAACAGCGTACGTTTCCTTTTTGTCATGATTTCCATGCAGGACGAAGTATGTCTGGTGGTCAGTAAAAACACTCCAACAAGAACAACTTTAGGTCGAACTGTTTGGATTCTCAATCTTCTCTTGAACAAAACACATTCTGGAAGTAATCTTGGTCTGAATTTGCTGCCGCGATCAGTCCTGAGCAAGCAGGAAGTCGCATTGGCAGTCTAATTATTCCAGCTAATGTATAGACCTTTGAAGCGTCCGCCCTGACTCATTGGCATCGACAACCTTTCCCACGAAGGCCTCGAGGAGCCGTTTAGCTCTTCACATGACGCCATCACACACTCCAATCAGTTCAAACAAGACAGCCTCCGCCTCGCTCTCCTCAACTCAAAATTTACTCAAGTTCTATCAAAATCCATCCACATCAAACACCAGCATGTCAGTTTTTGAGCAGAATTTATTTGACATTCATTTGTCGTCTTTTTACTTCAACTGTTCAGTTATTTCTGAAGACCTTTGGTGTTCGAAAACATTGAGATGTTTTTATTGTTTGCGTCATTCAGTCTCAAAAACCAAACAAACAGATGTATAGCAGAGCAGGAGCCCCTAACGAAGTTGACACAAACTGCAGCGCTGCAAAATATCAACTTCCACAAATTGGCACAGAAAGGAGAGCTTGCCAAAAAAGTACTTCATGAAGTCTGAATTTACTTTCACTGTTGACTTTATATAGTGCCGCATGTCTTTCTCATTACGGCTGAATAGAGCTCTGGTGGGTTTTTCTTTTTTCTGGCCTTTCATTTCATCACGACATCACAAGTAGCTAAGTAATAACAAAGAATTTCAAAACCAGAGGTGGACTCAAACGTCTCTCCTTCAGCGAAGCCGCAAAAAGCAAGAAGAAAAAAAGCAAAACATAGACAGAACCGAATAAGTTAATCCCGTGTGTATTCAACTCTTTGTCAGTGTTTTTCTGCTGCGAAACATCGTCTGGCCAGTGCTGCTGTCCGCCTCAGGCCATGCTTCTCTGAGAATGCATTCGGCTACAAAGCACTGCAGCTGCTAATCATAGCAAAGTTCCTCCCACACATGAAAAAAAAAAACTTGAGAGCTCTCATTATACATGAAAACTTGTCTTAGAGGATGTGAAAACATTGAGGCAGGAAAATAAAAAGAAACAGGAGTCAGCACGCTTTGATTCCAAGACTTCTGCTGTCTGCAAACGAGTCGAGTTCAGTCAAGTGAGCAAAGGCTGCCCGCCTGTAAAGACGGCGAAGCACTGAGGGCCGAAATCCATAAACCAATCACAAACAAACCGGGGAGCCGGGCGGCGACCGCAGCTGCTCTCTGCAGCGGCGGCCGGTTTCGACTCTCGGAGCCGAGCTCCGGCTCCCCAGTGAGGCCGCGGGGCTGCTGCCTCCTATATCCTTAAGACATGATGAGCGAACTGCTCTGAAGGGGCTTGGAGTAATGAGGCTGATGCTGTGTAACCTGGCAAGTTGCTACACAGGGCGATGCCAAGAGAAATGAGCCGCTGCCTTGAGGGGAGCCAGTCGAGGGCGAAGGGCTCGAAGTGGCAAATGTACAAAACATGTGTTGGTTTGATACCCAGAGATGCTCCGTTTTAGCTTCCAGTGGTGGAAATATGCAGTTGCTGCTGAAAGCGTAAAGGACCAGATGTTGGGATGTATTTTCTATTAGCTGGTCTTCCTGTAAGTGGGCGGGGATCTGGTAAGTCCCAAAGCACCAGATGCTGTTTATAGTGATCAAACATGGCTGGAAAAAAAATAAATAATGAAAAATAAAGATGAGCAGACAGGTTGGATTCAGAGGGAGGCGCGTTGCTTCTTTTTTAGCGCTAACTCTTCTTTTATTCGAATCAATATCAAAAGCTCTGGAACGGAGGCAAGTGGCACTGATGGGTGGACAGGGAGAACAAAAATAAATAGCTCACCACTCAAGCAAATTTGGACTAATGGCTCGATAGGCGTCATCCTGCTGACTTAGCAAGCCATGACGAATTGGACAAGGAAAAGGAACGGCAGGCAAAGCAAGTACAGTCAGAGACTCCAGCCCGTTAAAGGAGAAAGAAAAACATACTGTTAAAAAACAAAAAAACAAAAACAAAACAAAAGACCACAGGTGATTGTCCTTGTGCGTGCTGCTTTCACTCCCGCTTTGGGCCACACAACACAACTGTGTGGGCTCTGAGCCTGTAATGCTGGAACATGACAATAGTGTTTAAGCTTTTCAACACCGATGTCAAATCTTCTCACATTTACAAGGACACATTAAAGAGAAAATACGGAGGTGAAGCAGAGAAAATCGTTCGGAGGAACATTTAATAGCTTTGCTGCCTTCGCTTTATTGTCGTGGCCTGTTTGACATCATTCCTTGTCTGTTGTCAGGAGCTGTTATTCACAGTTATTACCCAACACGACTTCACATCAGCCTGGGAGGATTGGATGGACAAACTTGTGCGCTTTAATGATCTCAAAAAAATCCTGTTTATTTCACATTAAACAAGTCCAAAATTTCAGAGCTAATGGTTACAGTAAATTAATCCGACACTTCTTTACAACCGACGCCCGTTTGCGTGTGCTTGAGAGTCAATTTCAAAAGCAAGTAAAAGTAATTGAACTGGAAATGTGGATGAAAGTTAATTTCCGTTCACGCTTCACCTGGAGAGATGGGCGGCGGAGGCTTCGAAATCAGCCAGCGCGCGGATGTGTGTGTGTGTGTGTGTGTGTGTGTGTGTGTGTGTGTGTGTGTGTGTGTGGGTCTTGTTTGCGATGAGCATGACAGCCCCGTCCACCCACTTTTATAGCCACTTATTGGACAGGAGCCTAGCAACAACGCCTCCTGTGCACGGTGGAGAAGTGTAATCAGACATGGTGTCAATTAACAGGATCAGCACAGGCAGTCCATCGCTCACTGCACACTTGGCCTGAACTTCAAGGCTGCTGAGAAGAGGAACATGTGGGAGACCGTGTTAGAGGCCCATATGCTCAGGCACAGACAGTAGGTGCGTGCGCGTGGGCATCAGTTCTTGTTTTTGTGTACTGGTGGGGACCTGGTTCTGCCTGCAGACTGTCCCATCAGGACATCAGGACATCACAACATTTGCTACTGGGGGGACAAAAAAAATCAAGGTCCTAATGAGGGAAAATCAGTAAGTCTTCATGTCAGAGCTTTTGGTCCCAGTCTGGTGGGACGGACGCAGGGCCTTGGTTTGATGGAGGTCCTGAGAGCCATGTGTTGACTGGCAATATATCATAATCAGGTAATAAAGGGCCCGATAATAAACCACTGGTTGTCCCTAAGGATTTGTGACTTTAGTCGCAGATGGACACGAAAGCACAATGTAATTCTGCTCAGGCCAAAATGTTCCTGCCATGTTTGAAGAGACTTGTTGGTTGAACAGGAGGGAGGAGGCCGTCTGCCCCCTCCCATCAAGGCTCGGCTCCTTCTGCGATGCCTAAGGTCAGAATTGGGCGCGCAAGGAGTTGTAGCCCAGTTTTAGACAAATCGTCAGGAAACTGACGTCAGTCAGAGACTTAGTCAAGACCGACGGCCAATCTGTGACGGCGCGATCAACAGGCTTCAGGCTCAGGAGTGACTCACGCTGTGTTGCCAGGTCTGACCCCCCTTTCCACTGTTGTATAATTCAATGAAAGGGAATATTTTAATGTAGGTAAAATCTCTAAAATTTCCTGCGGGAGATAAAAAAAAACGAGGCCGGAGACCGCCGGGATGACGGGAGACACATGTTCAACAACTGACCGAGGATGAGAGGTGGTGTTGGGGCGGGGGAGGGGGGGGGGGTAGAGAGAAGATGAGGAGCGTCACCCGGGAAGAGAGGAGCGAGCACAA
>JAUESF010000052.1:12236303-12249776 GCA_032274765.1 Malacoctenus tetranemus
GTGTGTGTGTGTGTGTGTGTGTGTGTGTGTGTGTGTGTGTGTGTGTGTGTGTGTGTGTGTGTGTGTGTGTGTCAAAGAAACAGGAAAGGCACCTTTTGAATGAGGTAGAGGGGGGGTTTAGAGCTGGTCTCTAATGTGAGTCAGCCCACAGTGACAGAGGAGAAGTGAAAAGACTGGGATCTGTTGGGCACCGAGTATATCTCATTACCAGCAGACAGCGCGTACAGTAGATTTCTTTATGGAGGTGGGGCCGGGCCGTGATCTGTGGACACGCCACTTGGCAGACCGAGGCACTCTGTCTCTACCAGAATGAAAATCAAGCTATTCAAGTGCCGAGTCACCGAGGACCCGCTTTGTCCTCTGTTTTATGCTACTTTAATGTACAACTCGGAGCGGGAGAAGCCAAAGACAGATAAAGGGGACAACTCTGTGTGAGGAAGAAAGCTGTCTGCAGTGGGGCGGCTGTGTCTCCGCGCACATTTGTATTACTGACGCAATCTGAATGTTTCTTTTCCTCCCAATGTCGCCCCCCGTCAAAAAAGCCGGAATAATGTCGCTGCGCTCTTGTTTTTTTCTTCTTTTCAACCTTGCTGGAGCTCGGGATAAACTGTTTTTCTGTCTAAAGCGCCGACATTCATAATCGGCGAGACGTGACACAACCAAAATAGCGCAAGACGCACAACCGAAGAAAGAGAAGACAGAAAGGAGCGGCAGTCGCACCAGTAACACCCATATCCATCACAGCCTCTGCAGCATCCAAGACGTCATTTGATCTAATCTTATTTACTTTTTTGCCATTTTAGCGACTTCAAAATGTCACAATTTTTGCAATTGTTGTTTCCTGCAGCGTTAGTTCATCTGTGTCCAAAAAACACTGAACAATTTCTTAACAGTCAAGTCATCAAATCACAAACAGTAAATTTTAAAGGTCAAAAAGTGAGAGCATTTCCATGATGAAGGAACGAGATAAGTGAAACATTAAAGAGTTTAGGCTTCTCATCGTCCCGACTGAGAAAAATAGCCAGCCATTAGCTTAGCTTAGCATTGAGACAGACTGAGTACAGTGTTGATTGGTTAAACATGAGGGGAAATTATCTGGCCAACTTATTAGAACATGTTTATACAATGAAAGTGCTGAAAAGCTGCTCCTGTTCAAGAAGAGTTATTCACAAATAATCTACCTGGCGTGAGCTTGTTTAACCTCTTTCAAAATGTCTTTGTTGTACAGACAAATGTGAATCTGAAAAGTTGTGTTTCAGTTTTTTTTTTTCCCCCAAACATTTCTAGATTCCCACAAAGCACCAGAATGGAACTGTTGTCTCTTGAGAAGCACGTGCATGTTGAATCATGTCGACCTCGTTCATGATCCCAGGACTAACGATTCCGCCACAGTGGTCCTCGTCATTATCGATCCCACCATCAGTGAGGGGCCCTTTATGCTTGGTCAGGATGCGCAGCGCTGTGAGTGATCCCTAAGTGATGCGCTGGCTCCTTTCTGCGAGTGAGCGCAGGTTGTGTTTTTTTGGGGGGGTGTGAGGGGTGGGGGGTGGAGTGTGGTTATCGGCCCCTCGAGTTCCTCTACGTTAAAATAAAGCAATTTGTGTTATAACATCATTAACCACTCGGTGGGCTAATTGAAACGGCCTGGTTAGCCCCCCGTCGCTCGCGAGCTTCGACACCTGATCTGAAGAGTTCAAGTGTATCTAATCAGAAATCTTCTTTTTCCTCCACAATCTTATTTTGTTCGTAATTAAACAGCAAGGCCCGACAGCCAGAACTGCAAAAATGTCACTTCCCGCTTCACAGGAGAATCTTTTATTGCATTGATTTACTCGGAGGGATGACGGATGGCACGCCCATGCCCTCACCCTTGTCATATCATTACTTAATCTCCTTGCTAGCAATTACCTCGGAGGGGGAACAAAAGCTGGTGCCAGGCAACTATTACCGACATGGCAGCTCAATGAACAACACAGGCTGCCTTTCTTTCAGACCAATTTGCAAAGCGACCGCAACAAAGCGCGGCCTAATGAAGGGAAATGTTTAGATCGGCATACCACAGTCGCGCAGGCAGGAGCTTCAACTCCCAGCATGCAATGGGGGGAAAGAAGGGATGCAAGGAGAGGGGGAGAGAGAGGGAGAGAGGAGGGTTGCGTGTCAACGTGGCAAATGTGAAGCGATGGAGAGCCGGCAAAAAGTACCTGAGAGGGGCTTAAAAAGAGAGGGAGACAAAATAGAGTGCGCAAGCAGTGATTAAAAAAAAAGGTGAGAGCGCAGCGAGGCGAGCTGAAGCCGGGCAGTGGGGCACAAGCGTCTGAAAGAGCCATTGTGACAGCAATGGATGTGGTCTCATAATGAGAAGGGACAGGGCAAATGGGAGGGCCAAGCTAAAATGTCAGGGCGCGGGGAGTAGGCGATACACAGGGCAAGGGAGGCAAATTGTGTACAGGCATGAAAGGATAAAGGGTCATAGTACGTCTGCACAGTCTGCAGGTTGTGTGCTCGAGTCAGCAGTGACAGAGCAGTAACCCCCCCCCCACACACACACACACACACACACACACACACTGGTCAGGGCATTATCTGTCTCCCAAAACCACATGACGCCATTCAGAAAAAAATACTCAGCAGAACACTGCTGGGAAATCGGGGAGGGGAGACAATCAGACGGTGTGGTGGATGAATGGCAGCAGGTACATATCGTTTGGCAGATCATACACATCATTTTGCTGGCGGAGGCGAGGAGAAGGGACGGGGGATTTAAAGAAATCACTGGGAGAAATGAAGGTAGTAATTAAGATTGGGGAGTGTTGAAAAGATTGAGACAAAGCGTTTCTTTTTAGGAAACAATTATACACTGGCTTTCCTTCCCTGGTGGAACGGAGGCCTCAGACTGACGGCGAGAACAAATGAGGCGGCGGGGAGGAAGCAGTCGGGGTTCGTTTTGGGACCGCGATGATGTTAATGATTTCCACGACTAATTTTTTTTTTCCATTTCCTAGAACCCAGCATGCCCCCGTCCTCCGACGCTCCCGGATCGTTTATTTACCAGTGCTCACCAACAATCACACCGATAGAAAAACATGTGGACAGCAACATGTGGTCCCTGAGTCAGTTCCTCTGTGGAATCACCTTCTGCTGGCGCGGATTCGACACATCCAGACCAAGAGGAATGCAAATGAAGCCAACACCCATGATTGGCAAAATAAACAAGCAAGAACAGGGGCCGAGAAAATAAATGTAGCCACTTAAATCAGAGCAGATTTTCTCCATTCTTAATGCAACACAAAAAATGTGAAATATTCCTCATTATTTGTCCCGCCCCCTTACTCTCTGAGCCAATAGCAGCCCGCGCCTTCGCAACGAGAGGGAAAAGCAAACAGCCTGAAACCACCTGCAAAAATTTCCTCTCTGGAGTTCCTCCCACGAGGAGAGCGAGCGAGCGCACGCGTTCACCTCATCCATGTTTATCAGCCCCACAGAATCAGTTTTCGTCTCCTTGGTTAATTAAGTAAGTGGTGTCTCGCGGCCATGTCTGCGCGCCGCTCGGTGCCAAACCCCATCAAGCCGCCCGAGAGTCTCAGGCGCTCCAACTTCAGGGATATCGCCTCTGGTCTCACGATGATAATTGCAAAGGCAACAGGGGGGAAAAAACATGCACATGCCGAAACAATTACAAACATACAAAAGGGGAACGTTTATTTCCCCTCAGCTCTTGTTCTCCCTTTCTCCCGCGTCTGCTTGTTCTGCTTATTTTGAATTCTCCTGCTAAATATTTTACTTCAACCGAGGATTTTCATGCTTTATCTTCCTTCCCCCTCGACCATCTAAGGTAATTGTGTGGCTCGCAGCGCTGCGGCGTCCTGCGTGTGATGGTGAAGAGTAACAAGAAACTTCCTCCAAAAAAAACTCCAACATTTACTCCAGTCTTTTTTCCTCCTCTGCATCCTGCTGTTCTGCTCACTGCTTCGAATTCTTCAATTTGCCCTGCTGGGACTTCCCGAGGAGGCAGGAACAAGTCTTCCTCGGACCGAACTTCGATTGGCCCACTTCAGGCTTTCAGCTTGAGTCCATTTATTTTTCTTTCTTTCCCAGCGTGGAGCGAGTCGCATTCTTGCAGTGGCAGCTATGCAGCAATGGAAATAATTTCGAGAGTGACCCGTGCGCCTCTCCCTTCTGCGAGAGGAAGGAGGGAGACGAGACGACGAGGGAAGAGAAGAGAGGAGTGACATTTGGACACACTCCAGGTCAGCGAGGCTGTGCGGTAGAAAACACGCACACACACACACACCCACACACACACATACACACACACACACACACACACACACACACAAACACACAAAAACCCATGTACAGTATACACACAGTGAGACAAACACAGTGCTTTGTTTCATCTGAAAGCACCACTCTGCACAGCTTGCTACAAAGGTCCCCGCGGAGAGACACATCACTTCTCTGGGTGAATTGGTCTTCTTCCGGCTGAACTCACACACTGGAGTAAGTGGGGGCCACTTCCCCTCATTCGCCGCCACTGACCTGAGACCTGAAGTAGGACAGAGATGCTATCGCCAGCTGACACTGTCCAAACGTTTGTTTTTCTGAAAGCCAACCGCGTTCATTCAAGTTGGAGGTGGAATGGTAACCGAGGTTCGTTCAGATATTCAACATAAAGCAGCCGGTGGTTTCACAGACTGACGATCCGACCACCGAAACCCTCCGTGAGAGAAGAAAAATGACTCTCGTGCTTGGTTTGGACGTAGATGTTTGTACTCAGCAGATGTGTGTGCGGTTGGCAGCTTTGGTGTACAATGAAAGATTGCTCACTCGCAGCATCACGAGTGTCCCAGTGGAGGTCGCAGCCTCGGCTGCTCTCGCCGGGCCCAGAGACATCATCTCTGTGTTCACAGCCACCGTGACGACGCGACACGAGCAGAGCGGCACGAGGAGCAGCGGCGAGCGGCGCGGCATCCACGCCGGACTGCAGCAGCTTAAAGCCGGCGTTCACACGCTGGGCCGTGCCATCCATCTTCCTGGCAGATGCATGCACCCTGATCAACAAAGTGGATTATATGGGACCGTGGAGGGGCTGCTTGGCATGTCAGAGGAACTGTTTATGTCTGTGGCTTTCTTTCTGGACTCTGCGGCAGCTTCTCAAAACCACGCTACAAGGACTGCGAGCTCCCAGGGGATCTGGACTCCTCATTAGGAGGCAGAGCAGACCGAGACGTGCACGCAGACACACAATCTTCTTTGGTAACGGCCGCATTTAGGAATATTCCTCCTACCAGAGCGCTGTCCCCGCAGCGGCACCGATGATCTGGTATTTGCTGCTTCATCTTCCTGACAACTTGGTTTTTTTCCCCCAGTTTTGTATGAAGTTAGTCAAAACTTAAGAGAAACTCTTTGTCCCATTTTCAAAGGACAGCGCGACGCGAGGTTGACACGTTGCTCTTTTTTTCGAAGCATCCAAGATGAGTGGGAACAATGCAACACATGGCGTTAACACAGCTCACTTGGCCCTTTAGATTCTAGGGCCAGTCCACTTATCCCAACACAACTTTTGTGCAGCCCGGTGGCCTCAGTAGAGATTAGCGCCACAGGCCGTGTAATTACACTCAAGTTCCAGATTTTAATGGATCGCCCATGAGAGGGCAGGGGCCTCATGGTGGTCAAGCCTGATCTGATATGATCTGGGCCTCCCTCTCTCGCTCTCTCTCTCTCTCACACAGACACAAAAAGGCATGAGTCATTTAAAGCAGAAACTCTATTATTGTCCAGTTAAAGTGCGAGGATGAATTTCACACACTGACACACACCATTACATTGGAGTGGGATCCCGGCCCATTAGCTGGGTTCTCCTACAATAACAGATTCTTTTTTTGAATTCGACAGTGTGACTAGTTTAACCGAAACTCCTCCAAGGGAGAGACTGCAGTATCGGCGCCATTATAACTGAGGTTTTATGTTGGATGTAGCTAAATCTTCAGGGTTCAGAAGGGTCCAGAGGCTCTGGGATTTAGGTCATAAACTTGACTCCTGTTCATGAATGTGTCCCTGCACCATGAACCCTTCAGTATGCTGCTCACCTGTTTTGGAGATCATTCAAATTAGCGCTGATATTAGAAAATGGGAGGACTTCAAACCAAAAAAAATTCCAGTCACTGGTTTGCCCCACCGAATGGATGCGTGGGACGTTAAAGAGTTAATACCAACTGACAGGAACTGAATAAGTAGCTTGGTTGTCTGTTCTATATTAAGACGACAGTACATATCTAATGGTGGGAGGCCTCAGTGGTTTATATCAGGGAGAATATCGCTCTAAAAGAATAGACCACGACGCCGTCGCCAGGCCCCGAACAATTTTAGTTTTGCTCTTCAGAGGTCAGCCGAAGGGAGCACACTTCTCTGAAATAAGCAGCTATTTATATTGTGCTCCAGCTGTAGCGAGGCGCGTTATGGCTCCAGACGAAACAGTGCGATGACTCTGGTGGTTTGCGCATTCCTTCCTCTGAAGTCTGTCTGCATTTTAAACAGTCTCAGCACAACATCTAATTATCACTGAAACGTCGTGTATACTCGGGGTCCTATATTTCTTAAGATCTCGCCCGGTCCGCTGAGGAGACCATGAAAGTCATTTCCCTGTTTACACACTCCAGATTTTCTTGTCTATATCCTGTACTTGGTCTTCTCCTGCTCTATTTTCTGCTTCCTCTTGATCCCTCTCGAGTAATAAAAACAAAGAGAAAACATGTGCGACCAAAACAACTGGCTACTGTCTGGAACCCCACAAGTTTCCCTGCAGAAACAAAAGCATGTTGGGGTTGTGCAAAAAATGAAGATTTACGAAAAACGTCCGATATTGAAGTGCTTTTGAATGGCCTCTGCAATGCAATCAGTTATATAACGTTGCTCTCTTTCACTTTCCAACCGTATGCTAAGAAAGGTTAATTAGGAATGTGATCAAAGCCTTGAGCAGCATGAAGTTTACGCCAGCAAAATTCACTTTCATAAGCAGAGAAACGATGCTGCAAAGCACAGAAATACCATCGCCAGTGCACGCGCGCGCACCAACACACACACACACACACACACACACACACACACACACACACACACACACACACACACACAAAAGCAGTCTCATACAAAATCGGCATCAAAATAAGATGGAAATCCATTTCTAACAGAGAATGAGATGTCAAAGGGCTCCCTGCAGCCGTCAGGATGATCTAAGACACAAATGACTCAACACGAGTGGGCATTCGGATTTTTCACACTTGTGTGCCAGCAAACACTTTGGCTGGTTGGCTCACGACTGTGGCCCACTCTCTCCGAGTGCATAATCAGTCACATTAATGAGAATGGTAATGTGATGCGCGAGAATTAGTCCAGGTCCTTGGGGTTGAGTCTCGCAAGGTTTTGGAAGAGAAACTAGTTGCCTTGGCCATAGAATCACTGAGCCTTAAACGGGAGAAAAAAAAGGGAAAAAAATAAGCAACCTCGCTCTGAGCTTTCCGGCACAAAGCTACTGAGACGGCTGACAAAAACAACAACAAAATGTTCTGACGTATCCGCAGACTGAATAGCAATCTCTGACAGCTGAAAGTGCTTTGACAAAATCGATAAGTTTCTCCGGTTAATCATGCTGATTCAAGCTGTGGTGGGAGGTGAAGGGAGCTCTGGGACACACCTACACACACACACACACACACACACACACACACACACACACACACACACACACACACACACCAAACAAGGAGGCAAGAGTTGTGTTTATGAACAAAAATTCAGGCTGTTTCTATAACTAGCCTCCCTTGTGCGTCTGTGTCCCTTGGCACTTGGATGAAAGAGAACTAGTTCACCAAAATACAGACGTCGTAGTGAGAGCGTCCCGCTTCAAGATTTATCACCACTTCCACTTACACACACACACATACACACATACACACACACACACACTCCATCGTCTGAGTTCTATCTAAATATCAACTCCTCAGTGAGAACGTCGGTGGTTGTTAACGGCTGGGAGATTGTGTGCATGTCTGTCTGAGTTCCTCAGATGGTTTTGTACCTCTTTCTTCTTTCGCTGTCATCGCGTCTCTCTCCAGACTCTTCATTATTTCTTGGATGGCTTCGAAAGTGTGATGCCGAAAAAAATCACCCGGGGCCCACATCCATCCCTCCACCTCCCCCCCGCCAGCCTGCGGTGGTCCTCACTGAGCTTCACCTCTCCTGCTTTTTGAATGGCCTGCTGCCGAGGGGAGCCGTCGGTGCAAAGGTGCATTAATGAGCCTTTGAGCCAGCGGCCACGGTCTGTGTGCAAGAGTGTGCGAGTGTGTGTGTTTTGTGTCACGAGCGACGAGTCCTCCGGCTGCCACTCCACATGATATTGCTCCCCTCCTCCTGATGCCCCCCCCCTTCTCCTCCCCCATCCAGGAATCTATTCATTTCAATCAGGTGACTGTCCCGGCTCGAGTCCTTGACAGTTGGCAGAGCGTTCTCCTCCACAAATCACACACAAACTCTGCAAACTACACACTCAGACGCACTCACACACACACACTCCACTCATTTCCCCCTATCTCTTCTGTTTCACACTTTTACATTTGTAATCCTCACTCATTTGTAATTTTGCTTCTCCGTGCTCGCCTCAAGAGAAAGAAACTAATTTCAGGAGTGAAAAGGGATTATCAGATGCAAAACTAAATCTCCCCACCTCCAGACAAAGATACCGATGTAGACTGTTCATGGAAACAAAAAGTATCTGAAAGCCTGCTTCAGCCTGCGCGGGAACTCTCAAGGCAGAAGCAAGTCAGCTGTCACACTTGCAATTACTCCTTATCAGCAGCGGGGAACCAACTTGACAATAGCGAGAAAATGCCGAGCTGATGGCTCGTAAAACACTACCACGAGTGACTGCAGAGAGCATAATCAGCTCTCCCCACTTCTTTTCCCCTCTTTTTGTGCCTTTTTTTGGGGGGGCCGGGAAAAAGAATATAAATACGAAGCAAGGTGGCCATGGCCAGTCTCACGAGGCATCGATTAGGCGCCTTTGCATATATGCACGCGTCAAATACGAAGCGCAAAGCCTGGTCGCTGCAACAGCGCCGGAGTGTTATCACAGAAATGGAGGATTGGCCCTGCGCTTCTGTGGACCGAGTCAGACCTGACAAACAAAGAACTGCCATCACGTTTCTGCTTACCGCGCTGTTTTTATCAGGAGGACTCGGTGGAAGAGGCTGTCACACCAGCACACGTAGACTCCCTCCATGCCGAAGCAGCCGAAAGAAACGCGGGAGGGGAGGATGAAGCGGGGGGGGGGTGGGGGTAAGAAGTAAGAAGGCATGTGTGTGTACGCGTGTCTGGAGCCAGCTGGTTCAAGCCTGTAAGGCGGTAAATTAACCATCTGATTAAGATTTGAAAAGCAGTAAAGGAAATGAGCATAATGCATCCAATTAAGAGAAGAGACAGCAGTAAATACTGAGCTCTAAGCAGTCGCTACTTCCACCCTGAAAATAGCTCCCGAGAGCCGCGATCCCACCGTCATGCGCTCGCACTGTGCCAGCGTTCATTCTATAGAGTTATGAGCTGCACTGCTGCATTCGTCTGCTCCACCTTTACTGTCGGAGCGCGTTCAAAGATAAGGGAAGCAAAAAACCGAACGGGCGAAGTCGACCAAGAGACAGACAATAATTGGTGCAGATGTCTTTAGATCCTTATCTTATGAAAGAGAAGTGAAATCTGAACTGAGAAGCAAACAGTGAAGCCCCTGAGCTTTTCCTCCATTATAGTGTGAGCCCGGAGCTGTCCTCCTATTACGGCCTAAGCCCTACAGAGCTTCAAAGCTACTTTGTTGTGGCCGGTAATGGTGCTGATGACAGCGCAGAGGATCCCCATGCCAGGTAAAGCGGCACGAGCCAAAACAAATAAAATAAAAAAAAGAGGGGGAAAAAAAGAGTGAAACAAAGACTAAGATGAAAAAAAAAAAGCGGTCTGCACACGAAAGAGGTGCCGAGCTGTCCGGCACATCAGTGATGCACGAAAAAAAACCTCACTGCAGAGGAAGAGACATCTTTAACATTTGGCAGCAAAGGAGGCAAACACCAGTGTTCCTGTAACTAAGCAGTCAGTTCGCCCCCCCCCCTCCTCTCAGGATAACACAATTATAGGCAAACTCACAGAGAGTCGTCAATAAGGTGAAAATCGAGTGAAAAAACTTTCATTAGGAGTAGCAGGCCTGCTGTGAGGGCAGGAGGCAGCCGTGAAAGGTTATTCATTGCATGTTTCACAATAACGTGAATGAATCGGGTCTCTCTCTGTTGATGCTGCTCAGAGAATGGATTTTTTAAAAGGATTTTCTTCCCCAACATGCAGGAAAAAGAATGATTTCGCCTTGGTTGAGGTCCACTCTCAAGGCCTCAACATGCCCACAGTGTTTAACTGTTCACACGTTTTGTCTCAAATCGCAATACTGCCCCCACGTTTTCCACGTTTGGTCCAATGTTACATATATCTTTACAAAATTGACAGCAGAGGACGAACAAAAGTTTTGGGCTGCTCTGAAACGACAAACATCCCAGTTGCCACCATGGAGCTACCCAGCAGGAAGTGGAAAGGAGACGGACCCGCTGCATACGTCAACACAAGGTGGCGTATCCCTGCGCATGTGAGCACGATAGAGATGATCATCATCATGGTGTTGATAGTGATGATGTGCTTCCACAGCCTGTCATTTCACTGCTAAAATGTAGCGTAATGAGCACTTTAACGCCCGATGTTAGATGACACATCTCAGGCCGATACAAGAGCCGAGCTTCAGATTTTTGCTGTTTATTATTTCACTTTCGGCTCCGACATCGAGATTTTCCTGCACGGCTGCTGCTGCAGCTGCCGCCGCTTCACAGAGTCGGGGGACAGCGTGGCAGGTTTTGAAATTAAACCGACAGAACAAGCGAGGCTATTTATAAGAAACAAGAGGATAATTGTTGAAAAAAGGTCAGAGCATCCACAGCAGGTAACAAGTGAGCTGCGTGTTGACGCGCACGACGGGATGTAAAGGCGGCGCAGCGGCGACGTCGGCAGGTCAGGACGAGGTGGAAAGGAGCAGATGTTTGAGGAGTCTCGCTGATTAAGCTCCCGTGTCACAATCGATACACTTTGACCCAAAAACAAGGAGATAGCTGCAGCGCAGCCGAATTAGAAACAACGCTTCAACATTTCAGCCCTATCAAAAGCATCTTAATCGAAGCGTAATTTGAGTCTTCAGAGTATATTTAGAAGAGCAGCCAAAGGATGAAGGAAAGGACATATAACGGGAGCAGAACAGCAATGTTTGCCGTCACAAAACCACACGCCGACATCGCTGCGCTGTAATGAAACAAATGTACGCTCGAATATCAAGCACAGGGATTAGAGAGACGTTTGAAGCGTCACATCAAACATACACGAGCATAAACTCGGAAACTTTTTGGAAGTTGTTTTTTTTTTCCCTTCATGTTTATTTAGATTCCACACACACAAAACTTCCCACACTGGCAGAGACAGACTCGCATTCTCAGACAAAGACGCAAGATCGATACACCAGAATGCAGCGGCGCTGCAGTAAATATGAACACGGGGCGCAACAGAAATACTGTACAGCACACAGCGGTTACTTTTACAGGCAGCTTTAAAATACTGTCAGTCTCGCGGTGAAAACGAGAAAGACTAGAAATTCCATGCAGTCGGGACGTCGATGCTTTTGGTTTGTTTTTTTTTAAATCCCATTTCACTCACTCGTTCTTCCCACCAACACACTCAAACATCCCTGATCCTGTTTTTGTCCCTCGTGCCCCAATCAGGGTCTAAAAAGGAACCGAGCGAGTCCGGCTCAGAGACCTGAGCGGCCATCTGATGACAGGGGCTGATAGATGCCTGACAGACGGCCAAACCCCGGGACGCGCCGCATGAGTCAAGCACAAACACTCCTCCGTTGAGCAGATATGCGTTCGCACATGTATCCATCATCGCTATGTGGGAGGAGTGTGTTTGTGTGCCTGTTTGTGTGCCTGTGTGTGTGTGCGTCAAGCTGGCCCCGAAAAGAGGGGAGCTTTAGCAAGTGTCTATCTTGGTGGCGCCACAGGACAATGAGGGAGGGGAGGGGAGGGGGAGGGGGGGACTCAGGCTCCTGAGCGGGATGATGAGGTGGGTGGATGTGGGATGTCTTGCTCCAATTTGAAGGGTTAGAGGAAAATGAAGCCGTGAATACGGAGACGCTGAAAGGCAGCCGCCGCCGACTCCAACACGTCGACACCCTTTCCTGCCTTTTTGCCGTCTCCCTCCCACGGAAATGAATGTGTAAGTGAACATGCAAATGGAAGTAAAGGGGCTGCAGCCCGGCCCGAGCTCTGAATGTCACAGTCAGTCATCGCAGCCTCCCTCTAAGTGATGCAGACAGAGACCCATTCTGATTGCCCCACCAGTCAAGCCAAGGGGTGAAAAACATTTACATGCAAATACAAATGACCCACCAGCTACTGTGACCGAGCGAGCGATGCTATCCTGAATGCACAGCAACCACACAAGGCCCTATACACAGCACTTGCCAATCAGCAACTCCATTGTCACATACAAGCTTTAGAAGAGCGCGTTATGTGTGTAGGATATCAATTATTTTTTGCTTTTGTGGCTTATTGGTTTGTGACTGCTATTGTCACAGCGCTTCTTATCATGTGAAAATTAATTAATTCAGTCCGGGACGTAATCTACAGCGTAACAGATTTACTCCGAAGGAGCTTAAATCCTTTCTATCATTCCCACATAACTCCTCTGTATACAGACGCGCCACCATTGTTACAGAATCCACTCCTCTCTGACAGCGGCGCCTAATGCAATGTCGCCGGCCGTCCACTTTTTATTTGAACACTCGTAATCCATTACCCATCATATCTAACACGCCTCACACTGAAAACGGTGGGTATCCGGGGACAGATTGCTGGTAGACTGGCTGGGTCTCTGGGGGTCCGGGACGAGGGGAGACCCTGGCTGTCTTCCGAGCTGTCACACATGGCTGGGATAGTTGGATCAGGGACCCGCCTGCTGTCGTCGGACCTGTTGCCTCCAGATGGGTCCCTGGGTCTGATTCTGTGATTCTCAGAGAACACACACGGCCCCCTCCCTCACCCCCACCCCCCCCACTCCTCCACCCTCCCACATTTCAGCTCCTCTCATCCCGCGATAAGTACATCAAACTTGACCTTCCCTTTATCTTCGCGGCGCCGATCCACAGAGCCCAAACTGTCATCCTTTTGTTCTTTAACCTTGACATTCAGCTTTTAGCTCCATGTGACACTTTCAACTCATCTCTTACTCATTGGCTCCCGTTCCTTGGCTAAAATCCCCACTGTGAGTGGTTCTGTGTGTGTGTGTGTGTGTGTGTGTGTGTGTGTGTGTGTGTGTGTGTGTGTGTGTGTGTGTGTGTGTGTGTGT
>JAUESF010000052.1:12252679-12268006 GCA_032274765.1 Malacoctenus tetranemus
TGTGTGTGTGTGTGTGTGTGTGTGTGTGTGTGTGTGTGTGTGTGTGTGTGTCTGTGTGTGTCTGTGTGTGTCTGTGTCTGTGTGTGTCTGTGTGTGTCTGTGTGTGTCTGTGTACAAGGCGGAGAGAATATGCGGAGAGGATTTAAAATCCAAGTTGTGTGATTTAACATCCGTCCTGTGCTCCCTCCCTCCCCCCCCTCTCTTCCCTCCTCCCCCCAGTGCGGCTGGCCTAGCCCTCAATCATCAGTCCCTCCTTTTCACCTTCTCTTTCTCCCAGCTCCACATGCTAAGTGGGAACATTGTTACGGTCAATTTGTCCCATTCAGGGTCCCAGTGGGCAGTGCCCCTGCCCTGACAGCCTGCAGACAGAGACCACACTGCCTGGGAGGCCTTGACATCAAGGTCCGGAGGGGGGGGGGGGACGGACCAGGAGAAAGAAGAGGAGAGGAAGGAGAGGGGGAGAGAGAAACGGGAGAAGAGAGGTAATGAAGGGAGCAGCAGCATGGGGACCGAACGCGAAAAAGGAAAAACAAGCAAGGAGGAGAGAATGACCGAGAAGAAAAAGGGGAAAGGAAGTTGGGGTGCCGAGTTTGACACGAGGCCCCAGACTCAGCTGCTCAATAGCATTTTCTACACTCTGTCAATCTTAGTCAAGAGAGATCTCGCCAACAACAGCTCTGCTCCAACTCAGTGTAGTCAAAATCCGGTTTGGCTGAAATGAGAAAAAACACCTTAATCGCACAGCAGGTGGGGATCACTTTATCCTTTAATAAGGAGCTCCGTTGATAACGCTGGTATCTGGTTTCTTTAGACAGGTTTTGCAGAATCATTCAATGGTGAGAAGAAAAACTAGAGCACTCGACTGCACAGAACGATGACGCAACCCGACCCATCCCAACGCCACCTGGAGCGACCCGATCCAACTTGACCAGAACTCTGAGCTGAACTCGCCACGCTCCCTCCTCTCAGTACCAGCGTGCACGTGAAATATCAAAAAGGCTGGTTCGGAACTGCGATCCGTAGAGAGTTGCTGAGTGCTCCCCAGCCAGTTCTCCAGAAAAGTATCCAATTAACTTTTTAATTAAGAGATTAATGAACAGATATCAACCAAAATCAATAGGTGTCGTCCGTTAACCAGTACAAATGTGCGGATGAAATCCCAAAAGGATCGGTGAGAATCAGTCGCAGGAGCGTTCGCAGGAAAATCTCTCGGGACACGGCGGACGCTCGACGGCCGTGGACTCATTGCTCCCCAGATTGGCTTTAATATACCCCACACACACTTTCAGCAGATTCAATAAAAATCAATGAGCTTCCTGTTCTGAAATTCTTATTTCACAACTGAGCGTTCGTGGAACTGATCCATGTCTTTTTTCTCTCTCTCTCTGCTGGAACTACGCCGGGGGGCCCACAGGTGAAGCAAACCCTGGCAGCATGCAGAGCAGCGTTTTGGAGGAGGGGATTAGGTCACCGGGTAGACACACCTGTCATTTTAGCACATGGGGTGCAACACTTGCTCCGACACGAGGGGTGCGCGGGGCGGCTGTTGGCGTCAGAGCCGCGGCGGAGACAGGGCGCCCATTCAGTGGAGGCTGGACGGTGCTGAATCACACTTGTATCGGGACGCAGAGCAACTGACTCACACACACATGCGCGCACACAAAGTCCAATCGAGACAGGAAGGCAAACGGACACAATGAAATGAACACTGTTCCTTATGTTTCCTTCTGATAGACATAGACAAACACTCACTCTGTCTCGCTCTCTTTCTTATCTCGCGCAGACGCACACACACACACTTACACACACTCACAATTCTTCAAACTAATTGGCGGTCCAGACTGCCCAGTAAAGACAGCAGGGATCTGTCAGGGGCATGTGTGTACGGTGGGATGTTGCAGATCTCCCTAAATTAGCTAACTTTATAATAAATCACTGGGCACTGCTAGCCAAGGATTAGCCAAGCTCCAGCGAGCAGTTTGTTAAGCTGCGAGGAGAAGCACAGGGGACGGAGAAAACACGGCCAAAAAAGTGACATCAGCACTGGGACCTTGGAGCAGTATAACACCCCCCTGCCTGGCTTGCTGGGCACACATTTAGCCTTGTTATCCCAGTCCTCTATTGACACAAAACCGTGCTCTTATATTAGACCGTAACTTGGAACAATTGCTTTCCTGCTCCCGCTCGGGTTACTCCACTAATCACTTTTAGTGTTGGGGACATCAGGTAAACTGTTTCTTCAATCACTTCCCCTTCTGCTCGCCTTACATAATTCGTTCGCTGTGCGATCTTGCCCCCTAATGAGTCATTTCTTTTGGAAGGAGTAAAGCCTCCTACAGACGGGACATTTATGCACTGATTGAGAAAACATGTTCCCCCCCTCCCCTCCCCTCCCCTCCCTGCGTGCAGAAGGAAAATCAAACTCTTATGAGAAAGCTCATTACAACAAAATGACAGAGTTGACATCCGAACCGCTGGTTGAGTGAAATTAAAATGATTTTCAGTTTGCATGTTTGTCGCTTTAAGCACATTGTTGCTCACAACCCCTTTGCTGTATTTATTGCTGGTAAAATATCTTCCCTGGGCCAAATGTCCCACTTAAATCTCTCCAAAGAAGCGTCAGCGAAAACCACCACGGCTTCCTATCCAAGCTGGCATGAAACGTCTCGTCAACGACCGCGAAGCAAATGAAAACTTGATCTATTTCATTGAGCAGATCAGGGACCATAATACAAAAGGTATTTCCTCCGTGGTCTACAAAACCCTGCGATGGAGACGCTCTCGTAATTACCGCTGGCGTGACGGCCCGACAGAAAGATGTCAGCTCACGGGAGGAAGAGAGCACCAGCTCCTCTTCGCCGCCACACCGAGATGAATCGACAGCGTCGATTTTAGAACAATCTCTCCCTTCGTTTGCATCATTCAAAACCCTTCCAAGGAATCATCCTTTCTGATTTTGTACAAATAGACAGAGGAGAGGGGAGGGGAGGGGGGTGTAAAGGCCTGAAACAGAGTCTGGTGCAGTACATCACCTCCTGGATGTTGAGCAGCAGGGAGGAAGGATCTGTGTGTGACCGGCGGCAGCACTCCTGAGCCCCGGCTGTCAGGGCAGGTGACAGCCCAGAGGAAGGGAAATTAAAGAGGCTCTTGTCCTCCGAGGCTGATTGACACGACGAGAGCGACGGAAAGGTTAGTGGAGGTGCTGGTATTCCCTGGGCTGTGTCTGCTCTCACACTGGACAAGAAGCACCGTCTCACTTTCTTCTCCATGTCCCTCCTCCTCCTTCTCCTCCTCCTCCTCTTCTCCTCCTCTCCCCCTCTTCCTCTCCTCTCTCACACACACCAGGGTTCATTATAGGAAATGCCCTGACCCTTGGGGACTTTACTTACTTCTCTGTCTCTCTTTCCAGTCCACAAACCTCAGCATTGGACAAAAGGCAGCTGAAAGGCAATTTGAATTTGAAACAGGGGCCACAACAAAAACACGCAGCTCCCAAACAGGGGAAACTTTAAGAAACTTGGAACCAGCTACTGAGGGTGGCACAAAAAAAAGCAACAACAAAAAAAACCAACAACAAATAAATGAAATGTGATTCTGACACTATCCAGCAAACCAGCTCAGTGTACTGTACAGACAGCAGCTTCTGCAGAGGGAGAAAAGGAGGGAGGGATGGCAGGGCCTGGAGGCAGGAACAGGGGACATGAGGGGCCCGGCGGGTAGGACAGCAACTACTGCCAGTAGATAACATGCAATCACACAACTCACAATATACAACAACAAACAGCAAGCTGGCACAGAGACACAGTGAGAGAGACAAGGGCACGATTGATCGTTCTCAGAGAGAGGACACATAGGAGGACTCTGCCTTCACTCTCCCACTCATTAGATCTGAATATGAGGTTCCTGCTCGTGCTTCACAACTACATCAAAAAGAAGAATCCCATTTTTTTTCCCACAGAAGTATAAAAAAAACACCCCAATTAAAATGCTTCTGGAGGAATCCCCTGCATCCAACAGAGCTGAGTGACTGACGCCGTATCATTGAGCAATTAATGATCGTCGCCAGTATGCAACTCTCTCCGTGCACGAGATCTGTTTGTTAAGAATCCAATCAGGCTCCGGGCAGCTCAAATCTGCTTGTTTTCTGCGCGTGGCTGCGAGCTACGCAGTATGAAATTGTGAATTATACAGTGAAACCTTCACGCGCTGCCAAGATGCCAGAGATACCAGCGCGCGCGGATATTGTTGATTTGCCCGATTCGTCTCGAACTATCACATCCACAACATTTCGTGGTGCAATCAAATCATCCAAAGCGTCAAAAAAGAGCGACAGAACCACAGCGCGCACCAGCAGCAGCAGCAACCGCGGCGGCGGCGGCGGCGGCAGCAGCAGCAGCACCACCCAGCGCAGACCACCACACCGGACAAACTCGAGTCACTTACCTCTGATTATCGGAGGGAAAGGTGCCGCTGGGATCGCAACTGTATGAGTCAACTGTGTGTGTCGGAGGGGGGGTGTGAGGAGGAGGAGGAGGGGGGGGGGGTCCCAAAATCCGAGAGTGATCAAGAGGAGCGAGCAGGCTCGTTAGTGCGTTCCCAGATCCTGTGCGGGGCTTTGGAAACTACTCCTCCCTGTCGCACCTGTCTCTGGCAAAAGCTGATCCCGTGCGCCGGCCTGACATCCCTAAGACAACTGTCTCAGGGGGTTGTGTGTCCGTGGGCCCCCCTGCTTGTCTCGGCGCACACGTCCACACGCACGCACACATCCACGCACGCACACGCAAACACACACGGCACCACCTGTCCCCGGTGCAAAACAGCCCACAAAGAGCTTCTATGTCGCGCAGCGACACATGGCATTTCCCCCCCCTCTTCCCCTCGTTCAGTCTCTGCAGCAGTACTCCCTCAAAGACAGCCGTCCGAAATCCCCAAGTAGTCTGGAAAGAAGCTGGAAGCAGCGGACGGTGAAAAGAAGCAGGCGGTAATATCCCATCCAGCGCACCGAAACCGGCTGCGACGTTTGAGGAGGAGGGAGGGAGGGAGGGCAGGGAAGGGAAAAGGGGGGGGATCACATCTGCCGCCCTCCTCCGCTCGCCAGGTTGTGTTATCAGTCTCGCGTCCCCACAATAGTTGGTCTATTTTGCCGCTGCGCACGGCTGCTGCTCTGTCATTGCTGCGTCTTTTTTCCACCCGGGTCTCACTGAAAGAAATGACTGTTCCCCTGCTCCGCTGGTGCGCCTCGCTTCACCACGCAGAGTCCGGCACGGGATCCAGCGCACGGCTCAGTCCCATTCATCGGTCTGTACTAGTTCCCCTCCCAAAAAAAACACCCAACAAAAAACAAAAAAAGAAGAGAGAAAAATAAAGATAGTTCCCGTTCCTGGAGCAGCGCTCGGGAGCTTTTTGGAGAAGTGGGAGGACCACGGCGCTTGTCTTCTAGCGGTAGTGTGAGCTACAGCATCTCCAGCGCTGCTGTCATCCACAGGAGGCTCCTGAAGGCTGTTAGTGCCAAAACCTGAAGCAGAATCATGCGGCGACTGGAACGGAACTGATTAATGATTAATTGGGCTTAATTGAGAAGGCGATCGATCCCCAGTAGTCCAGTAAACGTGAGTCCCTGATCACTCTTTGCTGCGGAGACGCGAATTTCTTTGTGTGCGAACCCGGAGTCGTGGTGGCAAATAAGGACGGAAACTCTTGTGAGGCACCGATCACCTGGGGGCGCTCACCTTATCAAGGGCCGAGCTCTTGGGTTCACTTTCATGACAAGAAACTTTTATACTTGAAATACAAACGACAAAAGGGTGGAAAATTACACTTAGTGTCATGACGTTTGGATTGAACAACGGGGCTTATTCAGAGCAGCTTTGCCCAATAACAGTGGGCACTTATTGCTCGCCATCGCTGGATGATCAGGTGGTCAGGCGATGTGGAAGGCACCAGAATGAGTTAATGTGTGACCGAGGAGGTCATAGCAAGTTGATTTAATGTTGCTGTGGTAAAGTCACAGCACAAACCGCCCCCAACGCTTTACAGCTCCACAGGGACAATGACACAATCTTTTTTTTTTTTTCCGAATTCATGAGCAATCATAATGTTTGGTTTGACATCCAGCAGCCCTCAGTTCACAATCCAGCCACCTCTCAGTCGGCAGGCTGAGAAGTCCGTCAATCTGCGCTCAGTCATATTGTGTGATGTCCCACAATTCAGCCTATTCCTGCTGGACACACGTCAGCGGGTTAGTTTTAATTACAGCTTCTGCGAGTCTTATCTGCTGTCAATCAATAGAGCACATTTAACAAACTCCAAAACACACTTTTTATCCATTAATTCAAGGTCCTTCCGTATTTGCACCCTCTGACTAAGCCTAAATAACACAACGGAGGAATAATTCAGTATTATCAAGTCTCAAGCAAGCCTCCAGCTGAGCTTAATTGTGGCCCTGTGTAATTTGAGGTTTGAGTTTGACAAAAATATATATTCAGACATGGATTCGGTGGTGCTGCGATTAACATAATTCATCTTCATAGCGATCCCAGGTAGCTACATGGCCTGCACTGACAGCAGCACGAGTTTACTGTGTTAGCCGAGTTAAAAACTGCTGGACCTTGCTATTAAATTGCTGGGAGCCAAAGCCCACGTTTAAGCTCGGATTCATGAATAATTAACCGCTGAAATAATGACTTCTCCAGGCTTGAAGGCTCATGTTTGTAGCTGATATGTTCCCTTCAGTTTCCTCTCAGCATTTCAGACACATTCGAAGAAACAAAAAAGATACTAGATGCCATTTGAAGCAGCAGAGTCCAGCACATTTTAGGTCAGAGGCCACAGCGGTGTCTAATCTCAGACTGACCTTGATATTGATTAGCATAAGCCATCGATAATTAGCTCCAAATTCACCAGTTCTAAATAAAAATACACTTGTTCAAAGTCTGAAAAGCCCACCAATGAGCATGTTGTAAATAGCTACCTTTCACTGTGTCAAGTTCCTTGTAATGTTCACGTCTGCGTCTTTTAAACTGGAGGCCAGTAGGTAGCTCAAACTAGCCAAAGGGGGCAGCGAGCCATATATTCAGCACTCCTGGTCCACCGGCTTTCACTCTGCACACGATGTCGATCGTTGATTGTGACGAAACATTTCTTATCCAAACTCCACAGATGTCTGGTGGAGCTTACAGTACGACCCGCTCTTGTCTGACATTCAAATTATTGTAGGACACAGCGTTGCTCGTTGTTTACTATTTTTGTTTTGTTCCTTATCTCAATTTGCACAGCCCAAAATGTGCCTGCTGCAGCATTGTAATACCTATTACCATTTTTCATTGTGCTTACCTTATCATTTCGGGGCCGCCTGTGACTTTGTAGCTTCCACAATTAAAAAGTTGAAAGAAAGTTGCCCCCCTCCCTCCCCCTTTGCAGAAGAGCCCCGCCAACGGTCTTTGTACCCGCTTGAGTTAACCAGAGGACACTTCTGTGACAGCAGCAGCATCACTCAGTTTCGCCAACACTGGAAGGGAGATGAATTATTCCACACTCTTGATCCTGTCCTTCAGCGGCTCTCGCCTGCAAACCGGCACATCCTACGTGTCTCTGTGAACTTTGACCAAACGTGTCTGTCTTCTCGCAGCATTCAGTCACTGCGGCTACGGAGGACGTGATGGAAAAACACTCAGAATGTGGAAAAAAAAAGAACCCGTTCCAGTTGGATTCGATCAAATGCTCGAGGAGTTTCCCCGGGTACATTCCTAAAAGTGTTGTACTCGTGTGGGTGTGTGTCTGCTTGGAGCGTGAGGAATATCACACTCTTTATTCCTTTGTCCTTGCTGCTGTACTGGACTGTTTACTCCACCCAAAGTGCCGGGAAGCATTTTTCACTCAAAGGTTGTTGTTAAACTGTGTGTTTTTCGCAGCGCAGCAACCGCTGTGGCCACAAGCTGCCATTACGCAACATCACATGCATTCAGCGAACACTGGCACAAGCGGAGAGGCCTGAAAAGACGCAGTCGCATCCATAGAGCGAGGCTGGCCTGAAGCGGGGAATGCGAGCGCCATGCCTGCGGGCACCCGGTAGCCCCGCCAGGACCCCGCAAGTCGCCCTGAGGGCAGGTGCTGAAAATTCAAACACGACTTAAAGAAGTTATTCAGTAAGTTCGAAGCGAGTTGCCCCTCGGTACTTTTAAAGTAGCTCACTGATTCGAAAAGGTTGATGGCCCCTGATCCAAAGTTTGCCTCCACAAATTACTGAGCAAGACGAGACTAATGAAGGTGCCAGTGAAGGTAACTCCTCGAGCTCCCCGCGCCAAAAGGTTTTGTTTTGTTGTGCTTTTTAAAAAGTTAGCAGCCATTATTTTAAAGAATGTACCGAAATATCTGTCTTCCAATGTCACTACATTAATTTCGAAGGTTAATTATTTCAAATCTTTGTGTTTATAACAAAAAAAGAACAAAATGACAAAACACAAATGAAGCCACGCACCAGCAGCACAAGCAACTGCACCAGTGAGAAAACAAATGTAATCCATCTGTGTAGGAACTTGCATGTTTCGATGCAGTGACAACTTACATAACGGAGACATTTGTAATCGTTTGTTTTAGATTAGCTCGGAATCCTGTAACTTCACGTTTCCTTTTACCTCAAAGGGGGCTTCGACTTTAAGTTTTCAATGTTTCACCGTCGTAGTTTTTCTTCCCAGCAGGCGGCTCTTTTATTTTTTATCAAACCAGATGTTCCTCTGGAGTTGGAAGCTGGAACAAGCCAAGAACAGAGTCAAAATGGTCCCAAATCTGGACTTACATGTGCCAGATGGCCCAAAAACAAAGCTTCTAATGAGCATGACTTTAAACTACCACACAAAAAGAACAATTACATCAGGGGACCCCGATACTGCTGCCAATAAAGGGATGATCGGCGGAGTGACTTCAGCAGCGAGTCTCAGTGTACACATTGAAGCTGCTGCTGACAGCACTCTTCTCCTCTTCTAATATTAAAAAGCTCCTCCGAAAGTTTTTTTTTTAATCCGCAGATTAGCTTTATTATTCTGTTTCCCGCTACTTTGCATAGAAATTATTCAGGACACAGAAACTTTGAGCCGTGTTCAACAAAAGAATTTATACCGTTTCATCTGCTGTCAAAGTTTGTGTGCCGACAATAAATAAATAAAAAAGAAATTCGTTTTGTTCATCCTCTTTCCTTTCATCCCACTCAGTGTGTCAGAGCAGGCAGTAGACCTGAGCGTGATAAAAAAAAACAAAAAAAAAAGAAAGAAAGAAGAAGAGGAGCTGCCACGAGAAAGCTTAGGAAAGAAAAAACACTCACACACTTTGAAGGCGAATGCACTTTTTAATCTCCCAACAACATGGGAAAAAAGGGGAAGGGCAGCAGCTCCCCCCCACCCCACCCACCCCACCCACCCTCCCCTCGACGGGTGCGCGCACGCCTGTCTCTGTGTTTGTATGTTGGTTGCTGTGAAAAGGGAAAAAGCTGATGCCACAGTTCGATAAACTACTTCACAGCAAGAGCTTTTTGTCTGCGAACTACAATTCAGCCGGGAATAATAAGCCAAAAATTAGGGTGCCGGGGTCTCCAGTGGGAGCACTTTCTGTCTCACCAAAGTAATCACATGGTTCATCAAGCTGGGAACAAAGACTGAATTTGGGGGGGCTCGTGTGATCAGACCCAATAACTTCACCAGCTGAGTGGTCCCTCTGACTGCTCGGCTCACGCAGCCATTTAATTTCAGTTTCACATTTCTAGATTACGACCACGATTATGACAAATTCATTAATATTGAGAAAAAGCCCATTAAACATTCAGAGCGCCGTCCAAATCATCTTGGAATGACTTATAACTTCAGCGCTGGAGTTGTAGAGCTTAAGATGCGATTTGGAGGCTAATTGCTGCGTAGTGGTTTGTACTCTCACCTCACAACGGGAAGGTCCCGGGTTCGTGCTCGGGCGGGGGCCCCCTTCGCTTAGTGCCAGTTGGCTTCGGTGCTGCAAGTTGGAAAAGGTTTTGTAGAAGATGGATGGAAGTCAGTGGTGTAAGTCTTACGTTTGCAAATGAGAGCTGAAAGCTGCCTGAAATGAGACGTGTTGAATTTGTTATGAGTCTGATAACCTCTCAGTTCAAATCTTATACAGTCTAATGCAGAAGCTGAAGAAAAGGCTTTTTAGGAGCGTTAAACAAAAACAACAATATTCAGTAACCTAATTGAGGCGCTGTGATTTTTTTTTATACTTCCCAAATTTTATAACATTACAGCGTTTATAGAGAGCCTCTGTGATGAATAGGAAATCAGAAAATGACCTTGATAGTGACACTCGCCGCGTGAGAATCTGCTTCATCTATATTCATACAAAACATCAAGGCAGCGAGGTCAGCGCTGAATTGTTCCTCTTCCCAGTGTGACATGTAAACACTGAAGCAAAGAGGAGTTTGAATAACAAATCATTCTTGGCTGCGAATGAGAGCAAAAAAATAAGTCTTCTTTTGTAAATGATGGATGCGTGATGAAATTATTATTCCACACAAAGCAGAAAAAGACTCCAGCTTTTCGCGCGTTCCCCCTTCGGTTCGATTTGCATTCAGACTGTTAATGTAAGGACATTTTTTATCTGAACCTTTGTGTCGTAAATCTACATGCTAATAGCACGTGGACACGGACGGAGCCATTTAATTCATATGAGTCAGGGCATCACAATGCAAACTTGGGGGACACACAAAGTGAACATAATAAAGGCTTCTGCTGTCACAAGGATTCAGATTTTGTGAAGGCAAAGGTCCTGATTGCGAAAGAAGTGAAGATTGAGCCTCTTTACTGTTTAGAGTTTATTCTGTTAACAATGGCATCGGGTGAGACATGACCCTTTGCTACGTTTCAGCCCAAGGAAAAGGTAAACATGAGGAATATTTTCAGTGTGTCTTTTTAATGGTACAAGGACGGCTGACTTTACACAATGACTGACACAAAATTAACGACAGTTGAGGCGCGCCAATCAAATCTGCCCTTGTACGCACACTTTTGACATCATAGCATGTAATTTATACACAGACTTGATCATATTGTTGTAAATTAGTTGGGACCAATCTGTGAAGACGGTTTTTTTTTTTTTTCATCACGGCACTGCAGAGGCAGCCATCAATCTGTCACGAACGAAGAGCAGAGATGACAAGGTGGAGGAAATGAGATGGGATGTGAAGGCAGGAAGAGGAGAGAGGGCAGGAACGTTTTGCCGCCAAGAAAAATAACACTGGAGAAAAAATAGTGGGAAGCAAACACCGAAAAAAGGAGAAATATGTTTTGAAAGAGGGAGGAATCAACACGAGAAACATACGGAGATAGCTTTTTAACTCGGAGAGGGGAACGAAGCGGAGCCCGGCGAATCGATGTTTGGCGGAGTCCGTGCACTTTGCCTCACCTCTCCCTGTCACAAGAAATAGCTACACATCAGGCCTTTTGTTTGGGGAAGGGCCTCCGTAATGTGCCATCGCTGTCAAAACGTGTACAATCATAACACTAAAGAACCATAAATATTTCAGGGCCAGATGGCTCTTTCTGTGTGCCTGCCTCTCCACCTCGGCCATGCCGGCTGACCCCCTTGTCAGGACTCCTGGGTGAAATAAGCTCTCCAAAATAAACAGGAGACGCTCGGAGGAACGGAGAGACGGCCGTGGGTATTCAAAGAGCTCCCGCCGTGAAATGCAGGCCGAGAGAAAATAGGTGCGCGCTCCGTCGAAGTGAAGTTCAAAGAAACCTGTTGGTCAAGATAACAGACTGATATCCTCTCTCGGAGCTTTTCATCCCAGTGCGTTGCATGCAGTGACCTGCTGTCTCCCATGTTCTCAGACCATGGCTACAAATCTTTTTGATTATGTGTTTTAAGGTCTGCTGGAGGCCCCCCACCCCCACCCCCTCCTCACAAATCACTTTTCCAATATTCTTTAAGCTGAAGGCACAACAGTCATAAAAGGTCTGTAGCCAGTTAAGTTGTCCTCGCAGAGCAATTTCACTCAAAAGATTAAAGACTGTTACTCTTGCAAAAACTTTAATGCATGGAGTTAATGACTTTTATGAGCGTTCATTTCGAGCTTCCACTTTTTATAATGGACACACATTCTCGTAATGTTCACTTTTCATTACATGGTGATGCATATAAATCACCTGAGTTTGTGATACGGTTTGAGCCCAAGATTGAAACAAACACGAGAACCCAAGTTTCAAGCGAAACACTGAATCAACAAAGTGATCTGTTAAATGGAGAATATGAAAATGAATAGTTTGACCTTTTTCCAAAATCAGATATCTCCACTAGAATGTCTCTGTCCACCAAGCTCAAGCTGAAGAATGTCACAGTCTGATTGAAACAAATTTCCACCCAGAAATCTTTGGATGAAGGTGCAATTCGAGGGCAGTAGATGGCACAACTTCTCAGAGAAACAAATTACAAAAAGGTATTTGTTTTTGTTTTTTATCAGTCAGAAACTGGAGTCTCCAGCGTCTTCTCTAATTGTTTGTTTACTCCGTCACGCCACGAAATTGCAATCGTAAGTTTTTGAGCTGTCAGAAGGACTTGACAAACCAGGATGGGACATATTTGAAGTGAGTGTCATCGAGCTGCTCATCAAACACCCTCGCTCACCTAAAAAAAGGAGGCTGTCATTCACAGCTTCAGAGGAAACCTGCATGCAGTTTCAGGTCATAACACTCGGCTCGATACGAGGCCCTTTAAAAACAAAACCGCTGCACTTGCAGGATGTGAATCAAGGTCGGCCTCCGGCTCCTTTATCACTTTAACATGCTGTCACACACAACTGGTGTTTTACAGTATGTCTCCTTAGTTCTGCCTTATTGATATGATATTGAGCAAAATGTAGCGAGGGCAAAGGTCCGTATCCGCTTTCCACCTGCAGATGATTTGTCGCTGTGTTGTATGTTACTGATACCCCGGGTTGCAAGCCTCCGGAAATTTGTTGCAGGATGTTGGAAATAGGATTCCCGTCAATGGAGTGGTGCAGATGAAACCAAGCAGAACTGGTCCGCTATTAATGGACGGAGAATAATTTCATTGCTCTCAAGGCTGCTGGACCAAAAAAAACATGAAGAACACAAGGTGAACGTGGAGGGACGAGGGTTGGGGTTCAATATCTTATTGATACAACAAATGGTCCATCCTTCACGCTTCACCGACTGTGTAATCACACAAAAGCTTTGATATCTTCAAGCAGTTGCAGCGAGTTTGATTTGCTGTGATTTTGTCATTTGTTTGACCATTTCTGGGCCTAGTTGGGGCAGAATGGCTTCTGGTGGTAACTTGGGACCCCCGTGAACTCTGCGGTCAGCAATGTGCCCGGGTCTCTGGAGACGAGCAGGTCTGAACTGAGGATGCAGAGAAACACGATCCCCGAAACTTCTGTGTGAAAGGACACAACAAGGCTCGATAGAGGTGTCTGGTCACCATGTGTCTGTTCACCCAGCGCTGTGGCGGGCTCAGGCAGAAAAGACAACGTGAGCAGTCTGTTCCTGTCGACTACCTGCGAAGCCCAAAATCAGGAGGTGCAATGCTGCTTATGCAGCGCGAGCGGGCAGAGCGACTCGAGGCGCCGCGCTCTCCCTCTGCCAGAAACCAGCTCCTGCAGAAACACCCTGTGAACAATATCTGTAAATATTCAATGAATAAATATCTGCATGTTTCAAAACTTTGCTGCGTATATTGAGAGTATTGCCTTTTGGTGCACTTATAATGGACAATTCGCTATACAAGCACCCAGGAACCTCAATCTGTTCCCCTCAACACAAACATTCATCTGTCCTGAATGTAAATCTATAGAAATGAGATTTTCAGGTTCTGCTCCGACATCCAGGGAAATTTGGTCAAACTGTCAATCTATTCAGTCCGGTTTATTGCTTTCTTTGTGAGAGGGCCATCTTTGGGAAAGAGAAGGCACAAAGGATAACACAGAGTGAGATGAAGTGATCGTTTTCTCCTGACGGATGAGCGATTTTCTCGTTATCCACTAGTCTTCAATCACTCAATATCCAGAACAATTGTGTCCTCAATCAAGTGATCCATTGAGGCAGAGTTAAAAGTTAAGCGGGAGCAGATGGGAGCCTTTGGGGCACATGTTGCTGATTCTCAAGCTTGGGCACGGCGACGAAAGACGTGTACGGCCGGCATGAAAAGCACACAGTGAGAACAGCTCCGTCTTTTGTAAATGTCAAAAATTTAAAAAAAAAAACAAGAAAGGAGCCGTGAAAGTGCAGTCAGGGGAATCTGTTGAAGTTTCTTTCGTCAGGTTTTTCTCTCGTCACATTGCCCTCGTGGTTTGATCCGATAACCCCGAGCACACTCGGAGCACGAAGCTGACCAAAACAAAGTTACAGCAGCTTCCATTCAATGAATGCCTGATGGGAGCATTAGAGGTAATCAGGTGCTTTTCTTTGGAGCCCGATGGAGGCGTTTGGGAAAACACAAAGGGGCACATAATGAAAACTGTAATGGCGTGAATAATGAAAATGATCTGAAAATGAAAAGGGCAGGTTAATAGCATTCCTTTGATGATGAGACTCATCATGTAACAGAGGAAGTACACGCATCCTGGTGATAAGGTGCACGGGCGCGACTGAATTCCACCTGAGGGAGAAAGGTTGTGTGAAAATCACACCTCAGACTATCCGCTGAGTTCATTAAATGAAAGCAAGCCTTGTCACAGACTGTCCTCGTTCCCCATCCCTCACCCTGTTTTCCCTGCCAGATATTTAAATAATTTATTCTTCAATATTTAATGCAAAAAAATATGCCCTCTGCTCTGGAGTTGTGGCACATCTGCAGCGAAGGAGACTGTGTAAATGTGAATGAGCCTCGCTCTGAGAGGGCGAGGCCACGCCGAGCAGTTGACTCGGTGGGTAAAGACTGCCCTCTCAGGGTTTAGAGCTTCAACTACAGTTAACGCGGTCGCCTGACTTTCAGCACCGATCAGTCAGCTGGCTGCAAACCAAGAACATGGGGAGGGAGGCTCCCTCACGCTGACATCTTGTTACTCTGTGCACAATTAATGACTAAATATCTTGTTATAAAACATCATGAAATAGTTGCAAGGTCGTTAAACGCTTATGAGTGAGTTAGTCAGCAAGTGCAACTTTTTCCTTTTTTGTCAGGATTCTTAGTACCAGTATAAAAAAATAGTCTTTCATAACACACTGATGTAGATTCAAACATGTTGATATGAGACTGCATAAGTGATCATCAAGGCATCGTATGTGTGTGTGTGTGTGTGTGTGTGTGTGTGTGTGTGTGTGTGTGTGTGTGTGTGTGTGTGTGTGTGTGTGT
>JAUESF010000052.1:12304037-12316951 GCA_032274765.1 Malacoctenus tetranemus
ACACACACACACACACACACACACACACACACACACACACACACACACACACACACACACACACACACACATTTTGGAGCCAAAAAAATACAAAATCTAATCAAACACTCATCAAAACGCAACCTTCTACCAATCTCACCATAACAAAACACTTCACACACATGTCCACACAATAATGGCACAATGATAGGTTGCTAAAAAGCAACAATAGTCAATAACAAGAATGAATGACAACTGAAAAAGGACGGAGCCTGAAATGTATCTGAGCCAGTAGCAGCCAGTAAGTGTTTGGTCTTGCAGGGTTTTTTTAGGACTAAAGACTTCCGTCTGTTTTCTTCGGGTGTCTCTGATTTCTCGCTCTGCACGTTTTTCTCTTTCAGCATCGAGAAAGTGTCCCGGATCACGTCCCCGGTGCTCATCATCCACGGGACCGAGGACGAGGTGATCGACTTCTCGCACGGCCTGGCCCTCTTCGAGCGCTGCCCCAAAGCCGTGGAGCCCCTGTGGGTGGAGGGGGCGGGACACAACGACATCGAACTGTACAGCCAGTACCTGGAGCGCCTGCGCCGCTTCATAGGACAGGAGCTCGCCGTGCAACACGCCTGATACCGGCACCTCCGCAAGTCCTCAGTCGCCATGGCTACCATTTCTCCCCGCCGGTCTCCCCCGTCGCAGATGGACGTCTGACCACAGGTCCCCTGGACCATCTCGCGGCGGCCCTCGTTCTCCAAGGGGGGGACGGTTGTTTGAGGCCGCTGGTGGACGGATGAAACGTGGAGGAGAAAGGAGGCGTGTGTTGATGTTTGGATGTGTGTGAGTGTGAGAAACAGCGTTTAGACTGTCGTTTTCTAGCCCAAACTTTACCAGCACAGCTGCTACGTGTCACGGAGCAGGAGCTGTGTTCCTACCTTGGTGCAATAACTTGGGCAGTGTCCACAGAGAGGGAAAAAAAAAACAACGTCCGTCATTCATATTAGATGAGAACGAGTGAGTCGGACGAACTGTGTTGGTTATCAAGCTTCTGTCTGTCTGCTGGCTCCTGCAGTCTGTGCGTAACTTTAATTTCTGCTATTAACCAAAGTTTGGCGAAAGATTGATGAAGCACTTTTCTCAGAGGGATCTTCGGCTTCTTGGGGGGAATGTGTCTCTTTCTTTTTTTTTTTTTGGAAAAAAAAATCTTCATTTGAAGAAAAAAAAGAGCGACTCTGTGTGAGTGACCACTTTCATCTTAGACACAATTGTGCAATCAATGCAAAACAACATAAAGATAAACATGAATGATGTCTTAGAGGTGTTGAGTTACCAGTTGAGTTGAGTTCTTTTTTGTATGTTGGTAGTAATCGGATGTTTGGCTGTTGCGTTGGACTGCTTTACTTCGAGGTGTTTCTGATATCTGGTGACTAGTTTCTGTTCCAAGGAGAACGACATAGACGCGTTCATGGATCATCGTTTGTATTTGGATTCTTTAACTTTGTTGTTGTTCTTACTGAAGGTTTTTGCTCAGGTAACCTTTTAGACTTTAGTTCCAATGTGTTTCAGGTTGGTTTCTGTTGCAATTGAACGACGTGATCGTCCAGCACCAGGTCATCTTTGATTTTTCAGCAAAATGTCCAGACGTCCGGTTCCTCAAGCTGAGGCGCAGACCAAACTGAGAGCCTTTTTTATTTTCCCCCCTTCGGTGGTTTGAAATCGACTGTTTAGAGAGAGACGAATGTCCGAGAGCCTCAGAAGGGAAAAAAAACCCTCCAGTCCCTTCATTGAGAGGAATGTCTGTGAGTCTGTTTTGTTTTACTCTTGTTTATGTCTGAGCCTGGCAGGTCACAGCTGTCGGCAGAGTTCCCCCTTCTCTTTGTCTGGAACAGAGGAGCAACTAAACTAACCTAAAATGAATCAGGGTACAGGCGGCTGACCTGCAGCCTGTTCTCCTCCTCCTCTGTATCACTGTTTTTGACACCTCCTGAAGAACGTTTTGTTTCTGTCCTACAGTGAATGCAGTAACTTCAGAATTCTGTACTTTATGACCACCAGCAAAAAACCAACTCGATACTGCTCAGTTTCTTCGTTTTGATTCTCCATGTTCATCTAATGGTCATTAAAAACCTTCTCCGAGCCTCGATTCACCTCATTCACATAAGCACAGTTGAAACTCTCGACAGCAGAGCAGCTCAATAAATGTGTTGCAGTCGAGAACGAAGCTCCTTCTGAAACACTTTAACTTTAGAAGCTGAGCGTAAACAGTGTTAGCATCACTTTTGTAGCCAATCACAGTGAAAATGACTCCTACAGTGTCAGAGAAAAAACAGATGAATGGTCTTTTGTAGTTGCAGAGTCCTCACAAGGCTTTTTTTTCCGGCTATTGTGGATGTCTGTGCCTCTGTGCATACGGGGACCAGCTTTAAATTCAACACCTACTTTATTCGTAATCTCTTGATAAGACAAAAGACTTTTTATCAGAGTCCTTTTTTTTAAGATGCTGTTGAGTTTCTTTTCATCAGCGGAATAAAAAACAGATCAAACGTATAGTTTTGATCTTTTTGCACTAATTAATTGGGGAATCTTCACTAAACGAGTTCACCGCAAAGTCTCCAATTTTGCCTCTTTTCTATGTTTCATCAGTGTTGCTGCTACAGATGAAGCTGCACACATTGACACAATTTGACCCCTTCAAGTCATTACAGAGGGAAGATAAATCCAAACGACAACTCTTCATTCTGTCAGATGTGATCGATGATGAAACGAAAGTGTTCGTTCAGGGACTGTTCACAGCTCCGTCATGGTACAGCGGGACGCTTCCACTTGTTTCCCTCCCACTCAGTAACCTACACACAGTACGATAAAGCATCACCCTGCAACTAGTGAACCAGGGATTATAGTAGTGGTGTGATTACCGATTACTTTATGATTGTACTGTAACTATCATGCAATGTAACATGTTTATTTTTTTGTTCAGGTCACACTCAGTGAAACCAAACTAAAGTTGAGATTAAAGCAGTTCTAGGAGCGGAGTCGTCGTAGCGAGCTGAGATGTAACTGAGTGTTAGCCACCGGTCGCTTCAGTGCTCGAATCCGTGGTGTGGTATTTTACAGCTCTTCTGTTTGCTTCTTTGTGAAAAAGCTGATAAAGCTTCACTGTTGAATCATCAACCAAAGTCAAACTTTTTCTTGGCGTGTCACCGGGTTTAAATACTGTTTTGTGATTTCTTAGGCTGCGTCGAAGACGTCTCAGCTTCAAGTCGCTTCTCCGTCTCGAATGTTTGAGGGTTTGTTTTTTTTCCCCACATCTCATTCAGTGAACCTTCATTTTCATCTTGGTGAACGAATGTGTTTTCACGCCGGCTTTGAGATAAGCAGGGCCGGAGTATAAACGCCGGACAGTAACTGGATTTTTAATTTGTTGTGTGGGCGCTCAATAAGCAATACACCGAGGTCATGCGTGTTTGAATAGGCTCAGATGAGGTTTGTGGGGAGGATGAAAGAGACGGAGGAGCTTCAAGGAGACGCACAAAGAGCTTTTGTTGTGGACCCCCCCCAAAAAAAACTGTGTTATCCAAATGTGTGGATTTTTCTGTGGATGATTGACGTAAGTTATCTGTGGGTATCATTTCTTCCGTCGCACATTCTCATCCAGCGTTTATTACACTGACAAATTTTTAGTTTTTAAAAATATTGTCTTTTTTTCAAGAATTACAGAGTTAATAAAACATAACCAGAAGTTCATAAAACGGTGGCTCCTCTCGTCTTTATTCTGACTGATATTCGCTCCATCCGAGCGTCTTTTGTGTGCTTCAAGCCTCGACAGAAGAAGAAATCCCTGATTGGTTGGGACTCATTCAGACTCTGACCTCCCACTCGTGGCAGGTCTGGCGCTCTGTGAATACAGACCTGTCTGCTGCCGTAGAGAAGCCTCACAGGCCCCACAAGCACGATCCTCAGTGAAGGATGAGTGGACGGTGGGACGCCTCTTTAATGTCCTGCCGTGTTTTCCTGCGTTTGAACGGCGTCTCTCTGTCTCTGCCAACACGAGTCGTTGTCATCGTTGAACCAGTCGAAGCACTGGGGGTCCGTCCCTGCCTCTCTCATCGCCGCGACTCTGGCGAGCCGCAGTGGGACAGGGGACAGATGGATCGTAAGCTGCAGTCGCCCTCCTCCTCCTCCCCCCTCCCCCCCCCCGTCCACACACCCTCATGTGACAGCTTTTTTTCTTCAGCAGACGACATAAACAATCTGGTGTCTCACTCAAATGTTCTTGCGGATTAAGAGCAGCTGCGGAGGGCACGTCCCACGGCGAGGGGCAAAGTTAGTGCAGCCTGACCTGCCAACCCCAAACCCAAGCACCACCTCCAAATCCCCCCCTAACCCCCCTCCTCCCCCCTCCCCTTCCACACTTTCACACAACTCCCCCCACGCAGCACAAAAAGCCCTTTTATGCTGACACGCGGGGGCTTCGACAGCCTGGGAGGCGAAGCAGGACTTGTGCCTAAGAGGCAGACAGACACTCAGACTGAACGACACGTCCCAGGCAGACAATGACCCTGTTTAATCCCACAGGTTGGACGGCGTGAACGCGTGGAGGAGAGAGGAAGCGGTGCTTCTGATTCAGCACGCGTCAGTGAGAGAAAAGCTGGAACGTGGTGTTTGAAGTGAAGGCGATTCATTCGTGCTGGGCTGTGGTGTTCATGGTGTTTGCTGAGCGTCTCTTTGCATCAATCCATCCCCCCCCCCTCGCACGGACCCACCCATTCTCCTCCCCCCTTCCCATGCATGTATCCATCAATCTATCACTCCATCCATCCGTTATCTATGTATTGGTTGGTTTTTGGCTACATGGCTGTGGAGAGCAGACTGGTTCACCATCATCTACCAGCTCATGTTCCCACTTGTGCAGGAATGAGATATGTAGCTACCACCTGTCACAGCAGAGTCACCGACACACTGTGATTGAAATCAGTGATTTCGTTACAGCTTGTTGTTGTACACACCAGAAACTCTGGTTATTAGACACACACACAGCGAGTGTAGGAGTGTGTCCCTTTGGCTATCCCTCAAGGTCCCTCTTCTTTATCCTCCAACCACGTGTTGAGTCCCACCACCGAGGCTTTAGGAGGAACACTGACCGGCGTGTGAACGTCTCTATTCATCGTGGTTCGGCTGCATCAGAGCTAAACATCCAACCGAGGACACGCCGACAGTTTGAACGCCCCTTTTTGTTGTTGTTTTCGTTTCATCTGGCGTTGCCTCTCTCACAGCGGTTGCTTTGAAGAAAAATAGCAACCAGGCTGTAATTGCTCCTGGATAATTGGAGCGTTTCATGTTCGATCACTATCACGGATGAGGCCAGCGTGTTCCTTCTCCTCCTCTTGTCTCTTCACAGTGAACCCCTTTGAATGTCAGAGCTGCGCGTTTGTCTTTAAATCCCTGTAAGAAGACTGTTTGGCCTGCTGCGGCGGAGCCACTCAGCGAAGGAAGGTCACGACTGCTGCATTCATGTCAGCAAAAAAAAAAGGAAAGAGAGAGAGAAAGCTCCTCCACTCAGCAAAATGGCTTGGACCCCGTCCAGAACAGCCTCTGACTGGTTTATCGACTACATTAGTCCTAACAGGATTGAGCATGTTGTCCATCATGACTGCAGAGTAAATCGAGGGAGAGCTGCTTTTCATCAGCGTAGTGCAGGCAGAGTGACGCGAGCGCGTCGCCCTCCTGACGTCCCGCTGGGACACAGAAGGCGTTGTAGAAGGAAGGGAGAGGACGGCAGGTTATTGTACTGGTAATAATTTATTTGTTCAGGTAAAGAGTCTTTGGCAGTGGAGAACAAGGAACTGACGGTGAGGAGATTTTAAAGTGAAGTGCTGCATGGAGAAAAACGAGTCAGGACTTTAACACAAGTCCTACAATAAACCTCCCTCTGTGTGTGTGTGTGTGTGTGTGTGTGTGTGTGTGTGTGTGTGTGTGTGTGTGTGTGTGTGTGTGTGTGTGTGTATTAACTGGCTGAGCTGGTTAGGCAAATGTAATTATGGCACCTTAGGAACAGAGGAACAAAAACACTGTGAATGAAAAACTCTGCTGGAAACGAGGAGTGTCGAACGGGAACAAACAGATGGGATCCGAGCGTGTAAAGAGGCGTTTGGGTGTTTGTGTGCATCATGGAAACTAAGTGTCCCTTCAAATGTATCGCAGTAAAATCCGGCACTGGCGTCTGAATTTTGTTTAAAAAAAAAAACAACAACCCCTCAAATACTCTCTAATCTGGCGTAATGCTTCTGGCCTGAATTACAAAAAAAACCCCAAACATATAAAAAGCAACAATAACAAACAAAAATAGAAACTTATTAAAGAGAAGAGGGAGTGAACCACTTACAGAGCAGTCCGCTCCTCCTCCTAATATTCACATCCCATTGGCAACATCCACCAACTGACAAGTGCAACTCTGTAGTTCATATGATGAAGGGCAAAGAGGTACAAATAAGCATCAGCCTGAGACACTCTGAGACACGGTGCCTTCCATCTCAGTAAGACGCCTCACTCCTGAATATGAGGAGTGGGGGGGGGGATCTTTCTGGATTGGAGGGCAGCATGAGTTGCATCTCAACAGCCCGCAGACAGGGCAGGTAAGGCCATTTCAATACTCGAGGAAGGACTTGATAAAACCAAGTGCTGGAACCAATCAGAATGCATTCAAACTCTGCATTCGTCACACAGCTCACAATGTGGAGGGGGGAGGGGAGGGACGGGAGGAGGGGATAACTAGACACTCTGTGCACACTGTGCACAAGCTCGACACAGATAATAAGGATCTCTGACGAGGGAAAACAACGACATCACAGCTCCTGTCAATCAGTAAATTTCATTCAGAATACTGTTAGAAGTCCATTCACTCATTGTCAAAGGCAACAGGAGAGGACACTCAGTCCTTCTGCTCCACTAAGGCTTGTTTTCTGCATTATTCACTCTTCCGTGAGGAAAGAAAAAAGAAGAAGAAGTAAAGCTTCAGCTACGCAGACATCACAGGACCAAAGAGAGTTCATTCAACATCAGAATACTGTTGGAGGTCAGGAGTCTGGCTGCTCCCACATGTGCAAAAAAAAAATCTGTTGTCGTAAAGAGTAGAGGCCACTTGGGGTCGCCGTTTCACTCGATCACAGGCATCACCAGTCAATCTCCGAGTCCTACTGGCACAGCAGTCCCACCACACGTCCACGAGGCAGAGCAGGCGCTCGCACAGTTCAAGAGGAGACCCCGGCTGCTACGAGGAGAGTCAAAGAGTCCCGGGATCAGGAAAGATGCTCAGCTTCTCATCAGTTTCATCTCCCCCACCCATAGAATCAGTGGTGCAGGGGGGAGGCAGGCTGCAGGGGCGCTGCAGTCTGGGGAGGGGAAGGAGGGGGGGGTCACAGTGTGACTTTGCTGAGTCTGAGCGAGAGGCTGGAGCGGTGCTGAGAGCGAGGCAGCGTGGAGCTGCAGCGGCTGCGCAGCTGGACCGCACGAACTGCCGAGCCTCGCACGCGCAGCAGGAAGTCGAAGTTGGCCGAGGTGTTCATGGCGTAGAAGACGTTGGCGTTGTCGGGAATCACCAATTCTGAGGGGGATGAAAGAGAGGACAGAATAACAGAGGTGTTAGGCACAACTAATTATCTTTTTCTAGACTTCCTTGATAACATCCTTGATAATAGGTTGTAGTAAGATAAGCGCAGATAAGCAACTCTTCACCTTTCTCCTCAGAAATGACCTGCACCAGCTCATATCCTTCGTCTGGCTCCACCTCCAGGTTGTGCTTCGCCATGGCTCTGGTAATCACAGCTGGCGTCTTGTCTTGGTTGGTCAACTGTTGAGGTCACACAGCAGGTGGACTTAAAACCTCGAGCGAGGCAGAAACACACTGCAGCCCCCCCGCCCCGCCCCACAGCGAGACGTTTCCTCACCAGGATGCTCTTGTACAGGTTCCCGTTGCCGTGCTCCAGGCTGACCCGGATGATGCAGGCGTCCTCGGCCTGCGTGTTGTAGGCCGGCGTTTGGCTCGGGGAGCTGGGCGAGAGCGGCGTGAGGGAGACGGAGCGCCGGTGGGTGCAGGGGGGCCCGGCCAGGGAGGGGGACGTGGGCGTCACGGTGACGCTGGCCGTGGAGGAGCTGGTGTCCATGGAGTGGAGCGAAGTACAGGAGGACGATTCGGAGAGCTGCAAAACAGACAAACAGGAGTGCAGTCGATTAAAAGACCATCACTGAATCAGTCATGGGACTTGAGCCGAATTACAAAGAGTTATAAATAGGGAAGAGATCATAAATTGAGCTTAATTTCATTACTGAAAGCCTAATAAGATCTGGGACAAAACACTACATTTTGGAACTTTTAAGAAAAAACGAAAAGTGTAAGAGTTCAGGAACCAAAGTGCTTTAAGCTAAAAACATCTGAATTAAAGCAAATCACAGATTTAATGCACCAATGAGACTTCTATAATTCCCTTTTTATCAATTTATATTCATGAATATTTCTGCTGGCAAAGCGAGCTCTCATTGTCAGAGTCACTTCGAGGTATCCGGGTGACTTTCAGCCCCGCTCGCCTCGGCTCTCAGCGCCGATCGGCCTCTTCCGTCGCGCTCTGACCCACCTTGTTCTGTTGGGAGTCGGACGTGTGTGTGGGAGTGGGGACGCCCTCGCTGTCCGAGGGGCTGCTGGAGTCACTGGAGGACACGCTGACGGAGTCCATGCTCTCCCCGGAGCTGCCAGTAGGAGGCGAGCGTGGCGTCTCCCTGACTGGGGAGCTGGCTGAGTTACTGTCCATTCCAAGAAACAGCCTGGATGGAAGCGGAAGTGAGTTATTAGATCATAAAACAAAGCGGCTCCAGCAGTGCGGCGCGCCGCTCAATATGACATCTTAAATGTGGCATGTTCAGCCCCACAGAGATGCATCACGGACTTAATTTCAAAGCCTGTAATATTAATAATAACTTGTGTTTGTGCTGCCCCTTTGGAAAAAACACCCAAAGAACCAGCGCCTCCTCTTTGTTGTACTCACAGGCTGAGTCTCTTCACCATGCTTTTCCGGGCTTTGGGTGTAGTCGGGCTGCTGTCGCCGAGACCTTCAATCTCGCAGGACAAGGCGTAGCTGCGAGAGAGCAAATTGACAACATGAGAAATGTGTGCGGGCCGAATCTTCTCGTGATGAAAAACAGGTGAGAGAGAAGAAAAAAAAAGGAGAACTGGCGCGGCACAAAACAGCGAGCACAATAGATCAGCGGGGAGCGAAGACATGACATCAGAGCAGCGGGTGGGGAGAAAGAAGCCTCTGCTGTTGTGTTAACAATGGAGCCATCGGAGCGCGACTCGCGCACTAATTTGAGTGATTTCTCAGCTTTATACCTTTCTTCTTCGCTGAGCTGAGGCTGGCTCTTGAACCAGCGCAGGAAAGCGGCGTCCGCCGTCAGGCAGTAGCTGTTGCAGGCCGACTGGAGCAGCTTGATCTGGGCGATCACCTCGAACTCCTGCAGAGAGCAAAAAGGAGGAGGAGGAGGAGGAGGAGGAGAGGGGGGAGATGAAAAAAAAAGGTCCCCAGCGTTACTTAAGTTTGACTTCAAACGCCGAGGCTGCCGCAGATCATCTGGGCTCCTCATGTGAATAATTGCCCCCCCCCGGGGGGTGGGGGGTGGGGGGGTGTAATCACGTCGGAGGCTGAAGCCGCACTCACCCTGCGTCTCTTCTCAAAGTTGATCAGACCACCCTGCGGAAGACACAAAGAGCACGCTGTCAGGCCCGGCACATCACATACCAGCGGCTGCTTAGACAAACAGCGTTCGGTGGGCCGCGCTCGGAAAAAAGGAAAAAAAAAAAAAAGAAAGCGGGCCGACAGAATTCCTCACACACTCATGGAAACTTACGCCTCGGAACCCCGACGGCCGCGCACAGACCTCTCTCTCACATCTGCGTCGACACACACGTGCACGAAGCCAACAGGTGTAGGTGATTTTTGTTCTTACCTCCACGAGATCAGGCAGCGCCGTGTCCATCATGGTCAGGTCAGTCAGGAAAGTCCCCAAGTAGGGTATGGTTCCCTGCATGGCCCCCTGAGGACGGGACCACAGTCACCTGGTTACTTAGGGTACGTTCAGCGTCGCGCGACAGTAAAAGCCCTTTATTTATTGACACTGTGGTCCTCGCAGATGGCCAGGCGGCTTACTGCGAGTCCAGCACATCGCGGGCTGAGTAAACACAGCTAAGCATGTGGCTTCATCATTCTGAAGAGGCTGGGATCCACTTTACAGTACATTGCTTGGGAGGAATGTGTTGTTTTAAAATATAAAGCCCCTTTTTAGCTCCTTTAGGGGGGAGATGCATCTGTGGGCTGCTCGCTGCCTAAGCTTCCATTTAGCCGCTGTTTGTCTCACCATTTCCTTCTGCAGCTGGAGCCTCTTGTGGGTGCGTTTCTGGTGCTCCTTGGCACAACTCTCCAGGCTGGCGAACTTTGAAGTGCCTTCCTGCACGGCAGACAGAAAATAGCTTCAGAAAAAACAACTCGTGAAGGAAACGCTTCCAGGACTCCCAGATTGTGTCTCCAGTCTGTCACAGAGACTTTGGACATCAAACTTTTGACCACCTCAGAGATGTGGAGGAGACAATAAAGCAGGAACTCACCCTCATGAGTAGCTCTCTGCTGGTCAGGTAGTTGTTGTGATCTGAGAAAATGTCGGAGAGTTCCTCGAACGTCTGCATGCTGTCCCTGCGTCACACAAGATTGGGGTCAGCTCGCAGTGCGACTGGACGCAGCAGCTCCAAGCGCACGTGCAAAGACCAAAAGGGTAACGAGCTCTCGTGTGGATTCTTCGGTCGAAAAAAACCCCGGACGAGATTATCTGCATAGCTGGGAGATTGGAGGCTTACTTGTGCACGCAGGCCCACACTCTCTTCAGCCTGTAGAGCGGATTGGACTGCAGCGCCGACACGATGGCCCGCAGAGACGAGAAGTTTTTGCGGATTCGACACTCCTGGAAGAACGGACGGAGCACGGTCACAACACGGCTCCTCCTCTCAACACGTCAGCGTCCTGTTCAAACTCCTCACTGGCTCTTATTTACTTATTAATAACATCAAACTTCTCTCTATAATGCTGACAATTCAATTTCTTTTTTTTAATCAGTAAAAATTGTATTTTAAAAAAGATAAAACTCTGTGAAACTTTTCCAACAGGTCTACGTGGACATAGAAGCTGAGCCTGGGTAACTTTTGTCTACCTGAGCGATGTCGATCCACCTCTGGATGATCCTGGCTCTGACGTGCGGCCTGATCTGCCGGTGTCTGAGCACCGTGTTGACCACGCAGGCCGCCACGGCGTTGAACTGAGTGATGGTGGCGCGGATGGTGGGCGCGCTGTGCTTGTTGTGCTTCTTGTCCCTCTGAGACCAGATGGAGCCCAGACAATGGTGCGGGACCACCTTCTTAAACAGCAGCTGAGGCGCCACACAAAGGGAGAGGAAAAGTGAGCGTGACGCCATCGGAGGAACATCACAGGGATGAAAACTATGCGACCTTTGCCCCCGCTGCTTCCGACGCGTTTCCCCCTCCACTCACCGCGTCCATGTAGGTCAGCTGCTCGGCCACCACGTCGGTCTCAAACGACATGAAGTCTTCCTGGACCTCAATTTCCACTTCCTCTTCCTCCCCCAGGCAAAATGAACTGTTGCCGTGGAAACCTGCTGGAAGTAAACAACCGGAACATGTTTTGACACTGAGCTGGACGTCTGAAGTGAAATAAAATATCACCAGGGATTAAAGTTTTGTAATATGTGAGTAAATCTATTAGAAATAAACTACCGTCAGTGTCGTCGACGCCAGCCAGGCCCTGCAGCTGCTCCAGCAGCCCCTCCGCCCGCCTCAGAGCCTCCGACCCCGGCAAGGCTTTGCGCAGGTACTCCATCAGCATGTGGAGACACGGGTAGTCGGGGGGCTCCTGGAAGTCCTCGGGACACTGATCGAGCCAGGCCCGAAGGATGGAGGCCAAGACACTGTAGGAGACACCGCGGAGACGCTTGAGACACGGGTTCAAGTCTGGCAAGTTGGCAATAAAACAAAGTGGCATAGAAATGTCTTCAAATGTGTTCAAAAGGATCTCACTTCCTGATCGCGCCGTTGGTTTCCGAGCCGCGGCACCTCTCTGTGTGGTTTTCTTCTATACTCCCATATCTGACACAGAAGGTTGAGAAAGAAAAAAACTCAGTATAACTTAGAATTTCATACTGAAGTCAAGTGAAGTGAGTCAGTGTGAACCACAGCGCAGCGCACCGGTCAAGCAGCAGCTGCAGCACGGTGTGCGTGCTGGCGAAGGCTCTGTAGGTGGAGAGGAAGATGGAGGTGTAGGTGAGGTCGTTGTCTCCGAACGCCGTCAGCAGCGTCTCCACCAGACGCTCCAGCGTTCCAGCGCGGATGCTTCGGATCTTGCAGGTCTCCAGCTGGCTCACAGTGTGGCCCGGAGGGAGGCGGTCGCCCTCCGCCTGAACACACACACACATGCACACACGCACACACGGTTTTACTCTGCTGTATCAACTTCAGGTGAATGTAGTTCTGCTCACAAGCTTTTCAGATTTCTCGGACTTAGGATACATGTGTTGCACATATCTGAGCTGCTCTTTGGCTGGTTCGTCATCTGGTTCGTTTATCATACACATTTCCTCTATAGATGCACACAGTTAAGATGGAAGATCTCCACTAAAAAAAGAACCTAACAATGAAGACGTAAGAGGCGAGAAAACTGGAGGAAGCGGTGGAGACAATCGTGACCTATATTTAATTCTGATTTCTCCAGATGTGTCCGACAATTGTGTCGAAAGAGGGATAAAGTGAGTGGTTACAAAACAGGCAGAGAGAGAGAGAGAGAGAGAGAGAGAGAGAGAGAGAGAGAGAGAGAGAGAGAGAGAGAGAGAGAGAGAGA